>CM067173.1:127412222-127464722 GCA_034093135.1 Erigeron breviscapus
AGGATCTATGTTTTCACTATTGAACCTATAACTATGAAGATAATATAAAATTCTAATACTCTAGTAAATAATCAAAACTTACTAAAGAAAATAAATAAATAAATAAATAAATAAATAAATAAATTACATACCTTTTAGTTGTTATAGTAAACAATAAATAATACTCTAGTAAATAATCAAAACTTACTAAAGAAAATAAATAAATAAATAAATAAATAAATAAATAAATAAATTACATACCTTTTAGTTGTTATAGTAAACAACTAAAATTATCCATCTGGATCTCTTGGAAGCAAGCACCACAAATGTCGTGCCTCTAATGGAATCACACCCGGCGACTCAAAAAAAATAACTAAGTGTGGATGAACTATAGAAAAAAAAAAAAAAAAAAAAAAAAAAAAAAAAAAAAAAAAAAAAAAAAAAAAAAAAAAAAAAAAAAAAAAAAAAAAAAAAAAAAAAAAAAAAAAAAAAAAAAAAAAAAAAAAAAAAAAAAAAAAAAAAAAAAAAAAAAAAAAAAAAAAAAAAAAAAAAAAAAAAACACCCGGCGACTCAAAAAAAAAATAACTAAGTGTGGATGAACTATAGAAGAGTTCTTCCAAGAGGAGAAAGAAGGAGGCAAATACTCAAGCCAAGAATGTGCAAAAAGAATGAATCCCTAAGGCCCTATATATAGCCTTGGATAGCCTTCATACTTTTCCTATCCCACCGATGTGGGACAAACTTCCCAAGGGAAATTTTATTCTCCTTTATCACTTCTATTCATTTTGAGTCTCGATGGCAACCCAAAAGGACTGTGCTTCTATCAATTATAGTTATGGCTTAGACACCTAATCCAACAATAAGTTCTTCCATAAGATGACAATGGCCTCTACTAGCTGCAATTTGAATTGCTGAAGTATTTGTGTCATCTCCCGTTGTCATTGATACCCAATATCGGGGTCTGCCAAGAGAAGCTCTTCTGTTGTATGTAATTTATTATGATAAACAGCATAATGCAACGGTGTCCAACCATGCTTGTCGTGGATCCTTGGTAAATCGATATTTTCTTGTAGCAAGTCTTTAGTATATCCTGACACACCAATACGCAATAAGACTGTTAACTTTTAAAGGGAAGTAGATATATCTCAACGAGTCATATTTATGACAAATTAAGTATACTTCACAAATCAAAATCAAAACATAAAAATAAATAAACAAAACCAGTAAATAAATAAATAAATAAAAAAAAATAAATAAATAAATAAATAAATAAATAAATAAATAAATTACATACCTTTTAGTTGTTATAGTAAACAACTAAAATTATCCATCTGGATCTCTTGGAAGCAAGCACCACAAATGTCGTGCCTCTAATGGAATCACACCCGGCGACTCAAAAAAATAATTAAGTGTGGATGAACTATAGAAGAGTTCTTCCAAGAGGAGAAAGAAGGAGGCAAATACTCAAGCCAAGAATGTGCAAAAAGAATGAATCCCTAAGGCCCTATATATAGCCTTGGATAGCCTTCATACTTTTCCTATCCCACCGATGTGGGACAAACTTCCCAAGGGAAATTTTATTCTCCTTTATCACTTCTATTCATTTTGAGTCTCGATGGCAACCCAAAAGGACTGTGTTTCTATCAATTATAGTTATGGCTTAGACACCTAATCCAACAATAAGTTCTTCCATAAGATGACAATGGCCTCTACTAGCTGCAATTTGAATTGCTGAAGTATTTGTGTCATCTCCCGTTGTCATTGATACCCAATATCGGGGTCTGCCAAGAGAAGCTCTTCTGTTGTATGTAATTTATTATGATAAACAGCATAATGCAACGGTGTCCAACCATGCTTGTCGTGGATCCTTGGTAAATCGATATTTTCTTGTAGCAAGTCTTTAGTATATCCTGACACACCAATACGCAATAAGACTGTTAACTTTTAAAGGGAAGTAGATATATCTCAACGAGTCATATTTATGACAAATTAAGTATACTTCACAAATCAAAATCAAAACATAAAAATAAATAAACAAAACCAGTAAATAAATAAATAAATAATAATAATAAATAATAATAATAATAATAATAATAATAAATAAATAAATAAATAAATAAATAATAAATAAATAAATAAATCAGGAATAAATAAATAAATAAATAAATAAATAAATAAATAAATAAATAAATAAATAAATAAATAAATAAATAAATAAATAAATAAATAAATAAATAAATAAATAAATAAATAAATAAATAAATAAATAAATAAATAAATAAATAAATAAATAAATAAATAAATAAATAAATAAATAAATAAATAAATAAATAAATAAATAAATAAATAAATAAATAAATAAATAAATAAATAAATAAATAAATAAATAAATAAATAAATAAATAAATAAATAAATAAATAAATAAATAAATAAATAAATAAATAAATAAATAAATAAATAAATAAATAAATAAATAAATAAATAAATAAATAAATCTATGTTTTCACTATTGAACCTATAACTATGAACATAATATAAAATTCTAATACTCTAGTAAATAATCAAAACTTACTAAAGAAAATAAATAAATAAATAAATAAATAAATAAATAAATAAATTACATACCTTTTAGTTGTTATAGTAAACAACTAAAATTATCCATCTGGATCTCTTGGAAGCAAGCACCACAAATGTAGCGCAGTGTGTTTATCTATGCTTCTTGTTCCGAGTTCTTCCATTTCATCATGCTTCACATAATTAATCAAAATATCAAGAATATCTATGTGCCCTTCCCTTGCAGCAATATAAAGTGGTGTCTCTCCTTCAGAATTCCGATGGTAAACCAGAGTTGGGCAAATTTGGAGAGTTCTTTTTGCATTCGTTACGTCTCCACTCTCCAAACCTGGCTAAAAGGTGGAGAATAGTGTTCCTTTTTGGAGTCAGTTCAAGCATTCCTTTATCCAACTTGTTCAATGACAATGTCATTTCATTTTCATGAGCTTGAAGTCATTGCACACTCCGTGTAGATGACTGGTTCGATAAAGCACAAAAGAATACTTGTCAAACCAACAGGTCCAAAACTATAACACAGTTTTAAACTATGAAAATGCTTGGAAATCTGTAAACCCGGGTTGACTAGTTAGCATAAAAAATACTTAAAATCCAATAAAAAAAACCATTTTCAAATACTTATAACCAACAAGAATACAAATTTTAAGCTAAAACTTACATAAAAAAAGTAATAATCAAATAACAAACAATACCTTTTTTGATATATATAATTTCTTTTTAAAATGTAGCTACTAGTATTTGCTTATTTGCACTTTTTAGAAAAACTATATAAACCCGGGTCAACTCTGTTTTGGTCACCGAGCCAACTAGTTTCAACCAGGATCCCAGCCAATTTTCTTAAAATGGGTCAAAGGCGAAAAACTGGTCATAGTTTACCAATTTACACGGTCTCCTAACCATTATTTGGTTCAACCGGCTGGACTGACCCGGGCTTTATAACATTGCATCTACATCATATGGTGTTTCTTCTTTAGTTCTTTACAAGGATCAGCCATTCAAAGTTAGTTATTTTTTTCTATGGTAGCCTGCAAAGAGTGTTCATATCCCTTTCTAGTGGTACAAATAATCATTTTTGGTTGGTTTTTAAGCAAAAGAATTAAAACAAAGGTTTTTAGGAGTTAAATAAAACATCTGGACTATAAAGATTACCTTGGTGTTTATCAACATCAATCAATATCGACGTTGATGGCAGTTGATCCACCACCTCTATTTCCTTTTTCTGCAGCCACCTCCATTGCATAAAATATGTATGAATCATATTTAGGGTGCCTTAATAGGGACAGTGGAGTTTTCCCTTATTATCTCTATATGAAACTAACTGCTGCATGGATACACCACCCTTCAACAACTCAACAACAACCCCATAATGATCGCAGCCAGCTGCGACATGCAAGGCAGTTCTGCCAAAAGAATCCGTGTAGCCCAAGAACTCGCTTAGACAATTTAAACTTTTTCCGGTTTGAAGATTTGTATTGGTTTGTTTTGCACATTGTACGAAACCCCAAACTATATCTGCATACCCCAAACGTGACGCCGTCATAAGTGGTGTCTCTGCACCAAGATTTTTTGTCAGCAAACTATTTTGATAGATATCTTTTAGTGTCTGAATAAGATTAGCACTTAATGGGACTACCCTTGAAAAACATAGACTTTGTCCTGCTTGCAGACTAGACCTGGCCTCGTTGTCCATAGAAGATGGTCGGCTTTCTGACTCTCTTACACCAACTCGACAGCCACCATTAAAACCATCAGATATCATAAAAGTTTACGAAAATATATCAATTATCTATCTTGACGCATTGTTCAGATACTATTACTAATATATACAAGCAAAAGTTAATCTACAAGCCTTAATTTTCAAAGTTTAGTTAAAAATTCTAACTAATTAAGATGCTGTGACAATTAAAAATAAGTTTCTCCCACCCACCTCAATTATTAGATAATACAAATATTTAAAGACCATTTGAACTCCAAAGTTCAACGGAAAAATTCTTAAAAATTGTTGTACATTGTTTTCTAATTTAAGTTTTAGTAGTGCTCAATATTTAAGCTCATATGCAATGGGTCGGTGGCCCATTTGTAAGGTACTTGTACCTTGAGGTTTCCCACCTGTATAATATGATAGTTTGTCGTTCAAAAAAATGTAAACATTCTCACTGAGAATGGCTACAATAAAACATCTTTAATTCTTATTATACTTAGAGTGAGTTGCCAATTATTTATCAAACCTCCCCAAATAAGCCCAGTTACAATATAACCATAAACTTATACAAAGTGGGTTAGTTTAAGAGATATATAATATGACCATAAACGTATACAAAGTGGGTTAGTTTGTGTTATAATAATAAGCATGTTTATGCATCTTAAAATCTCTCTACTAAACAAATTATATGAATATATTAATCATATTGGGAGAAATTAAATAAGATTTCTCAAACACATCTAGAAATAGTTTGTAACTCATCCTGGTATCATTTTAGACCGATTAGGATACTTCAAATGCAGTTTAATATGATGTGGTACAACAAGATCAGTATCGTGATCATCATTTTGTGTCAAAACAGCTCTTCCACGTACGAAAGCAAAAGAGCCCGTACCCCCAACAACAGTCAGTTCATCTTTCCGCTCATTTCCTAAGTTTTTGGCTTGAATACTAACACTACCCGCGTACTCATGTGTATCAAAAGTAAGATAAATAATATTGAACCCGAACGTGCAAATTGTTCAACCGGAATAATGAAGCCTTGAGCTTTGCCAATAACGCGTGAAGTATTCTTAGGCCCTTCGGTTAAAACACGATGAAAGATTAACGCGCCGGCATCTTGTGGTGCCACATTGTGTGTATTTGGCACAGTGGTGGTTTGTGGTTTTTGAATGTATAAAGATAAGGCTAGCCTTGAAGAGGATTTTCTATGAGGTAATGGTGAGATGGTGGCTAGAAGTATGACTACAGATATTGCTAGTATTACAGAAACACAAAATATTAAGTTGTTAGAAAGCATAATTCAAGATTTATGATGATAATTCATGGCTTGTTTGAGGATTTTATAAAGACCATCTGAGTTTCGGTTCACCTAAATCACTTTTGATACCAAATCCACCCACATATTACACTGCTTACTGTTTTTGGATATTGTACCCATGGTTACTGATGGTGATCCACTCGTCAGTACTGGTCATCTTTTCTTTAGCATCCTTTTTATTTGAAGATGTCATTGTTGTATTAATCTTACTTTAAGGCATTTTTGTTTGAAGATGTCATTGTTGTATTATTGATGGCCTGAACAACATTGTGCTTTACTTCGAGTGATCATCATGTTGATAGTTTTGGTGAACCTGTTCTTATGTATTCTGAGATTGACAAAATAAGACCTCATGTTCTTCTTGTATTTTAATATTAGCCGTCTGGACTATAGACTTTCAATTTGAATTTGAGACATAATGTGTTTGTTATTTGCAAGAAAGATGCACCCACTAAACCTTTTTTGGTAGTGTATATATCCAATATATATCATGTATTATCAAACGGGTGGTCACTACTAAAATTTTTGTAGCGCCCGTGTTTAATTATTATTGTCTTATTTGGTTAAATATTTTCCGTATAAAAACAAAACAAATAGTGTAATTATTTTTTCAGCACATGTTATTAACGAAACTTATATAGAAATGCCCGGGTTGGACCCGGGATGATTAGCTAGTTTATGATGATAATTCATGGCTTGTTTGAGGATTTTATAAAGACCATCTGAGTTTCGGTTCACCTAAATCACTTTTGATACCAAATCCACCCACATATACACAGTCCAAATATATACACATGTGGGACATTATTGTATTGTACTAACTATTTAACACAAAAGAAAACGTTACAGTATTAACGGGACATATTTGCATATTTAATATCGTAAAGAATGTCCTAGTTTGTTTTTATGACCGATCTTAAAAGACTTTTAAGTATCAATGATGAGTTAGTGTAGTGGTTTGGGGTCCCAGGTTTGAATTCTTATTCAGCCAACTTTGAGATATATGTAGTCTTTCTATGATGGTTTGACTTGGGTATACCCAGGTTCAAGTCTGATGGGGCAGGGATTACCCCTATTAATCGTCGTGCTTTCGGACGGATTAGTAGGGGGTTTTCCCCCATTGGTATTTGAAATAGGCATTTCTACTTCGAGGGAGCTCTCTAGCGCGGATCCGGTTAAGACAACGTATGCTAGACCTCTCGCTGTCGAATCGCGACACGAAGTTTCAAACTGAAATTCATCTTTCAAAAAAAAAGACTTTTAAGTGGCTTGTTGTTCAGAACATTTTCGGTATATATGGGCTAAATTACAAGACGAGGTGGAATGGCTTGAATGATCAAAAATTAATGGGTATGACTGAGCTTGATGGGCTAATATTTCTGATGGGCTACAGATTCCTCTACAATAGTATGAGCTTGAAGGACTAATTTTCTATCGGATGAAAATCCGTATATTAACTAACTTTTTTTTAATTCGAATACATTGTTCCAGTTTCAGACTTCCAGTTCCAGTTATTGGAATACTAATGCATAACAATTGTATATAATATTAATGACCATGCTTATGAACAGTAACCATGGTCATTAATAATATATATATGGTTTTTATAAAGCTTAAAACATAGTTGCTTTTAGATGGAATGGTTATTGTCGCTGCCTTTTAACTTGCTAATTGTGGGTTCGAGTCCCACTGCTTTCTTCTTTTTTTTTCCTTTTAAAACCCTCTCATTAAACACGTGTAATTTTTTCCTTTATTCACCTCCACGTGCCTTCTTGGGCATATGCCAGGAAGATGATTACTACTTGTTCATTTATTTTCTCAAAAAAATATAATCTATCCTATATATATATAATATCATTAATGGCCAGCTTATGAACAGTAACCATGGTCATTAATAATATATATATGTTGTTTGCAAAATAAAACATAGTTGCTTTTAGATGGAATGGTTATTGTCGCTGCCTTTTAACTTGCTAATTGTGGGTTCGAGTCCCACTGCTTTCTTCTTTTTTTTTCCTTTTAAAACCCTCTCATTAAACACGTGTAATTTTTTCCTTTATTCACCTCCACGTGCCTTCTTGGGCATATGCCAGGAAGATGATTACTACTTGTTCATTTATTTTCTCAAAAAAATATAATCTATCCTTTTATCCCCTGTTCATTTCATACACTTGGATTTTTTAAAATCATGATTTCCATCTCCTCCAATATCATAAGGTAATGTTTTCTCTTTCCATGTTTTTGATTTGTTCAAGTGATAGTTTTAATTTTGTCAAATATTGTTAACCCTAAAAACCTTTTCTTTTTGTTTTTTTGGATTTCTTCTCCTGAGTTAGCATTCAATACAATTGGATTAAGTGACATATGATAAGACTTTAGCCACTCAAGTTTGTAATTACCCGTTTATTCAGTATGATAAGACTTTAGCCACTCAAGTTTGGGTAATTCAAAAAAAATCAATTAGTTTAATATACAAAGTAATATTTATATATGTCACTTAATCCAATTATAAAAAAATATATATATCTATCTTATAACTAAAAGAGGCGGTTAGGGTACATTGACATCCCTTATAATCTTGAAATTATATTTCTCTTAAACACTTCCCTTATAAATTAACTAAAAATTTTATCTTTTTTTTCTATTTCCATCTTTATCTTTTTAAAAATAAACTTTATTATTAACAAATTATCTAAAGTCCAATCTATTACATTTTATAATCACTAAAACTATTTTTTCTATCGCTTAGTTGTTTTTTTGTTTTATATCCGTAAAATCACTATCAATATTATTTTTGTATAAATCTACTAAAACAAGTTCATTTTTTAATATATGAAATTTTTAGTAATTAACTAGTATCTAAATATTCTAATCAATTTTTTTTTTACAAAAAACTATAAATTATCAAAACTAATCAAATTTTTTTTTACAAAAAACTATAAATTATCTAAATATTCTAATCAATTTTTTTTTACAAAAAACTATAAATTATCAAAACTAAAACCGTTGATGTTGTTTGTTATTAACAAGAAACATAAATGATTTTTAAAATGAAATAAAACACAAGTTTTAAATTTATAAAAAGAGTTGTACAAGTAATTACCTCAAACTAACAACACACTTACGGGCAGTGGACCCGGTCACGTGCAGTATAGTAAGTGATAAGTACAGGATCGTTCGCATGGACGCTTGCACTACCTAGTCTAATAATATGTGTAATTCTAGCGGTTGTGGGTTGTCACGATTTCCTATTTAAACTACTAAAAACAATAAAAGTAAATAGAAGGCCGCAACCGCTTGGTCTAGCGAGAAGCCTCTTTTAGTCTATAAACTAAGAAAAAAGCAGAAACAGTAATTTAAAACAAATACTTGTTTGGCATCTCCGATCACATGTTATATAACAATTATTATCCTATCTATTGCTAATCTGTTGGAAAACTTATTCACGGTTCAGATTCTCCTTAGTTATAATAATTTTTTATGGGAGTGGCCTTGTCTCTCTTGTTTTGAGATGTTTCATTTTTTTCACAATTATACAACTCTTTAAGTAACTTTTAGTTACTTTGTGTATTCATTACATGTGTATAGTGGTGGGGGATTTGACCCATCCCGACCCGAACCCAAAACTTGAACCGGGTTTTAGTCAAAAACCAAACCCGACCCGGTCTCAACCCGGTTCGAAAACTAAAAATCTAAACCGATTTTGGTCGAACCTGGGTTTGACCGAGTTCGGTTTCATGCTCGGGTTTTTTAATCACGACCTTTTTGTCCTAACTATTAATTTATGCAAGGACGAATCAAGTCTCCCATAGGTCTAAATCAAGTTTTTGAAATAAGGCCTCAATATGATTATCAAATGACCAACTTTCTTTTTTTAAATTTTATTGATCATACACAATTATTGATCCAACAAATGAGATGTATTTTTTAGATCTAACCCCTTTTCAAGGTTTCTCACAAAGAAAAACCAGCATTTTCTAATTCCGTTGCAACACACGTAGACCTCGTTGTATGGTATAACATGAACTGATGCTTTCCTAGACTACTCAAAAACAAAAGAAAAAAAAAAAGTCAAACAATTACCCAATTTTGTTCTTTACAAGATATATAGAGAAATGAGATAAAAAAATCTTACATTTACTTAAATGTAAAGAGACCAAAAGTAGAAGGACTACTTACTGAAAACATCCATTTTTATAGGATAAGAATGGAACCGATATACCAAACATTCCCAATATTTTTCCGAACAACAAATCTAACTATTACTAAATTACCTTAAATATATTTTACTTAAATGTAAAGAGACCAAAAGTAGAAAGACTACGGAAACATCCATCATAATCATAATAATAATAATAATAATTTTAATATATACTAAAAGACAACTGATCTAATAGCTTATTAACCAATAAAAAGCTCAATTTCATCAAATTAAACATTGATGATGTCATAATTAATATTAATTAAAAATCTTAACAAAAGTTCCAAAAAAATTATATATCCGATCCTATTTCAACATGGGAAAGGATATACTAACATATAATTATCATTATTTGATTATTAGATAAACATATACTTCAAACTATTATTAAATAAACTGAACATATTGTGCCTACCGATTTAGATATGGGTAATGATCAATCCTCCTAATTGTTTAGCCTAAAAATCCTCCTAATTAATAGGATCGTGACATGTGGAAAATCAGGGGGTGAGATTAGGAAAGAGAATTAGTGGATTACATGTGTTAACAAGTGGATATATTAGGAGGATTTTTAGGAGGATTGATTATGAGGATTTATCATTTTCCTTTAGATATTAACTTTTATAATTATTTTACATCTTTTGAAAATGTTAACATACAATTATAAAACAATATAATTTACAATTTACGAATCTACATACAATACAATTAATTAACCAATATATATCTAAATGATGATGAAGGATACGTATAAATCTAGATAACTTACTAAGCCCAGCTAAGGGGGATAGGCCCAACTATTGAACAAAATGGTGATTTACGGATATAAAAAAGTACAGAAGATTACGGATATTAAAAAAATACAGCTACATAAATCTTATTATAATAAATGAAAAATAAAACTATATTCAAATTTAAGCTTCTCATATCCATATCCATATCCATATCCATATCATGATACAAATTCAAATTTAATTTTTGTTATGATTATCATTGTTGTTATTAGTTTAGGATTTTAATAAAACTATATAAACAATTATAATGTTATTTTATAATTTTATTAGTTATATTGTTTTTAGGGCAAATTACATAAATCATACCTGAGGTTTGTTCGAAACTACACAGGTCATACCTACAATTTAAAAATTATGCGAGACATACCCATTGTTGTCAAAAACTTACACAGACCATACCTATCGCTGACGGTCGTCTATTTGGCCGTTAAGTCAAGTCACGTGTCGTGCATGTGAGGTATCAAAACCGTAATTTCGTGCATACATCAGGTATTATTCTTGTAATTAACCCTAAAAATAATTATTAAAAATTTTTGAGTTTTATTATACTTCAATTATTAAGTTGAGATATGAATTATTATGAAAAAATGTTTTTTTTTTCAATGAAAAGTATATCAAGAAAAATAGTTGATACAAGAATGCATTTATTATTATATATATCATTATTATTTTGTTATATGTGTATAGTGAATAAAACAAGGATGAGAACTATGAAAACTATTTAAAAAAATACAAAAAAAAAATAATTATGTTCTTGTTAATAGAAACCTATTTAAAAAAATACAAAAAAAAAAATAATTAAAAAAGCAATATAATTTTTTCGTATGGTTTGATGACATCCCCCTCAGATTAGAGGGGTAAAGCAAAGTCGAAGACTCGTCACGGTTTTAGAATATAATTTCACCTCAGATTAGCAATCTGTAGCATTTTGGGTTTGAAGTTTCAGGGTTAGTCGTTAGTTGACCTTAGAATTTCTAAGCCTAAACCTGTATCGTTTGATGACATCCTTCCATAAATTTTTTATTTTCTATTTTGAAATAGGTTTTTTAAAAACATAAATATACATATGTGAATTAAAATATAGAATATCTACCCGCTTTAATAAATGAAATATAAATATAAATATCTTAATAATTATTTTTAGGGTGAATTACAAGGAATAATACCTGAAGTATGCACGAAATTACGGTTTTGATACTTCACATGCACGGCACGTGACTTGACTTAACGGCCAAATAGACGACCGTCAGCGATAGGTATGGTCAGTGTAAGTTTTTGACAACGATGGGTATGTCTCGCGTAATTTTTAAATTATAGGTATGACCAGTGTAGTTTCGAACAAACCTCAGTATCATTTGTGTAATTTACCCTTGTTTTTATTAGTTTAGGATTAGGATATCAATTTCCTTATATCTCTACTACTTTATAAAGCATTTACCTTCTTTTTTTTCTTCTCAAAAAGAACTTGAACTACCTAATTTACCTCTCTCTTTTATACATTAGTTTGAATATCATCACCTAATATACCTATAATACCCTTAAATCTCAACCACTCATTTTTCTCTCTCTCCTCAAATCTCAACCACTCATTTTTTTCTCTCTCCTCCATAAATCATTTTATTCCCCTAATTCATTCAAAATCTTTTATCTCAAAAACCGTACATCGATAAATTATAAAAATTATATGGGTGTTCTTAAAATTTCATGCTCTTTCATTAGAGATGTCATTCGATATACTTTCGATGAATTTTTAAATCCGAGGGCGAGCCCGTACGGCTAAGGCATTTGGCTATCACACTTTATGACTTATCACCTCCTATGACCTATCACACTCTATGACCTATCACCCCTACCATCTCACCGTCGCAATGCGCGGGTACTTTCTCTCGTTTTTATAGGATAAGAATGGAACCGATATACCAAACATTCCCAATATTTTTCCGAACAACAAATCTAACTATTACTAAATTACCTTAAATATAACTGAACTAGTAATATACTTGCCGCGCGTTGCGCGACGTCGATTATGACTCTTTGAACAAAACTTTCATGTTTCAAGTATAAAATTTGTTACTGCAGAGCTGATTCGATGTATTTTGGATTGTTGTTTCGACTACTTAATTCCAAACCAACTTTAAAACATGTTTTGATATCCATGTATAAAACGACCAAAGCATGTAAGTGTAATGCTAAATTCTCTAATCTAGTGTCTTTGCTACATCATCAAAACCTTGTACTGATCATCATTCATCAGTCATCACTTTTCCAAAACGTGAGTAATCTTTAACAGTGTCTTTGTTTCTTGTACACTCCCACAGTTGGAACGAAAATGTACCATCATCCGTTAACGGAAATATGGGACCTCGTTTGCAGTCAACAATCATCAAAGAAAACAATGAATCTGACTAAACTTATCTATATAAATCGACCAATATGAAGAACATCATTAACATTAGGATAATGATGAGCTCCAAACTAATCAATATATAATCGACGAATCGTTACAGTAGCTTTTAAAAAAAATCTTCACGAAATATTGATAGAAGTTGCAATCAACTAAGGCAATGGACAAATGTTATAAATATTTCTCCCAAAATAATTAGAATAACATCTTAAGATATGTAAAGTAGCAAATTGGAAATCATTACCAACTTCAATGCCAAAATTTCAAAACAAATAAGCCCAATCCAAGCGAAGCCTAATTTTTGAGAAACAGCTTAGTTGACTTGTATATTGAATATTAAAGACCTTAAAGAAAATGGCAAAAAAAAAAAATAGGTGCTACAACTTGAACCAAGGAGCTCCGTCTACAAAGTCAATGCCTCCACCACTCCTTCCAAAGATGCTTTTGATTTTAATTTCCTACATGTATTATCTATATTAATTATGGGTTGTTAATGTTCATCCGTTGTTACTGTTCATCAGTCCATTTAAGTTAATATAGGGTATATAATTATGTTAAATAAGTTTGCTCTACTATCTAAATGTAAACGCCATTATCAAACGGGCTAACCCAAGACATTCACAAAATATCAGATGAGTAATTGGTTGTAGTAAATCTTCTTATATAACAGTTGTTCTAATAATTTATCGACCAATCAAAACTTCGATTTTAAAGTTGACTTTTTTTCAATTTTGACTTTTAATTTACATTTTTTAAGTATGATCAAACATTGTTTATAAAACCATTAATCTAGCCATTCTGTAACACCCCAAGCCGGAGCTCGAAATGTCACGGAAACACATAGCACCCGGTGGAATTACAATAGAACAATCTAAATGCAAATATAGATTCGGTGAATCCAAAACATAGCAAACAAGTAACAAAATACAACAGGAGCAAATAGCCATCAACGTTAACATAACACATCCAACGATGGCAAACGATCCTAAGTATAATGCAAAAGGAGGGTCAATGAATCCTTGATCCATGAGGTCCAAGTCCGGGTTAGACAGCAAGCAAGCAACTATACACCACGTCCGGGGAGAACCTGATTACCTGAAAAGTGTACTAAGCATAGTCAACACAAGGTTGGTGAGTTCGTAGAAAGGTCCATAAAGAACCATCAACAATAATCACAATATACGCGTAGAGGCTAGGCATGACTTACAGCGAGCCTCTAAGCAACACAATATCGTCCAACAACAGGATTACACAAGACAAATAAGAGTGAAATGAGAATGCACGAATGATGTATAAATCAACGTAAGTGCCAAATGCATGAATAAGCCAACATGCCTATCCTATGCGTGAACGCAGTCACCAATGCAACGATACCCTTCTGTCATAACAATGAACAAGGCTGTATCTCAAAATCATCGAGATATATATGTCTATATACTCGGGGTCAGGAACTACATCCCTAACGGGTGCATACATCTATGCACCAGGATGTCGGCAATCCCCTGCCGAGGGCTCATCAACAATGTATGCAATACTTACAATCAAATGTAAATGCATGCTCATGAACCAACAATCAATGTACAATGAACCTGTGCCACCAAATCAATATTCCTCAAACATAACCCAACAATCAAAATACGACAACCATAACCAACGATCAATAAACCAACAAAGTGAACCACTAGTCACAATATAAACCAACTATACGTACATATACTTCAGAGGATTCTACTTTCTTAAAGTCCCAGATGCTTATATATAGGGTCACCCGCAGCCTTCCCACCACATCTAAAACCCAAAGGAAGGCATAACCGACTTCCATGTATGTACGTCTATCCTAATGTATAAGTAATACTTAACGAAAACACAACCCAAGTCAATCAAACGAAAAGATACGTCGCATCAATCCAACAATCAAGTCAAACAAACAATACATCAATAAATACAAGTAACACGCCAGGTTTACACTTTTCAGCCCGAATCCCAAGCGGGTAGGGAGATACGAAACTCACCTCGATTGGTTATGAAAGCTAAGATCGATATAAGGTTAAGTTATCGCCGTACAATGTTCGCTTCACGTCCAACACCTAATTATTGATCATAAACATTCGCATCAACACACATAAAATCACAGTGACTATCCACTGCGCCGCAGTGGAGCAGAACTATGCCCACTGCGCCGCAGTGGCTAAACTGGACCAGGACCAGAAACAAAGCACTGCGCCGCAGTGAGCCAAAACCATGCCCACTGCGCCGCAGTGGGCTAAGGGGTAAGAATGGCCGAGAGAATCCACTGCGCCGCAGTGGGGACTATGCCCTCCCACTGCGCCGCAGTGGGACAACCAGCAGACTCAGAACCAGCAGCTGCAAGTGCAGCAAAAACGACCCAAAACCCCCAAATTCAACCCAAAACGATTTGCAAGCGTTTGTAACATAATTTGAAGCATCTTTAAGCATTGTTACACATAACCACACTTAACCCATACCATAAATCCGCCCATTAACATCAAAATCATACCGAATCGCCCCAACCCTAAACAAAACCCTAATTACACTAAATCGCCTTTTTACCCGATTCAAGACTTGCAATAGCACCAAATCAACTAGAAACATATAAACAAGCATAAATGGAAGTAAATGGGATGATTTAGACTTACCAAAACTCTTCCTAGTGCTCAAATCCGAATTTAGGTCAAAAGGATAATGCTTGAACTATGAACTCCAAGGTTATGATAATGATGATGATTCTTGTATTAAAGCAATTCCAACACACAAATTAGATGCAAGTAAGATAAAGAACTAGAGATATGAGATGGTTTGGGTGTTTTGCCTTTACTTGAGAGAAAGATGGAAGAAAAGGAGTGTGTGGTGAATGAGAAGGATAAGGGGGGAGTATGGGTCATATGGCTGGTGGGTCATGGACTACCCACGGGCCGACCCGTTTCTCCCACAAGCCATAAAACAATCGATTACACTACTAAACGTCAAACAACAAATTAGCGACTCGACTAACATACCACATAGTCATAAATCATAAATGGGCCCAAATTACTTCATTCAATAAGTTTGTTAGTCAAATTACACAAAGTCAACGGGTCAAAATTCGCGGATGTTACATTATTCCCCCGTTAAAAGAATTTCGTCCCGAAATTCAACAAAACCCTAATTTCGTCCATAGGCACATGATGTGTGGGATCCGCCAAACACTTGCGTAAGTTACAAATATGGAACACATCATGCACACCACTAAGCTCTTGAGGCAATTCTAGCCGATAAGCAACTTTCCCAACCCGTTCAAGAATCTTGAAAGGACCAACATACCTTGGTGCAAGTTTTCCCCGCTTCACAAATCGTACGACTCCTTTCCAAGGTGACACTTTCAATAGTACAAATTCACCAACTTCAAACTCCAACGGTCTTCGTCTCACATCGGCATACTTCTTTTGACGCTCACGGGCCAATTGCAACTTCTCCTTGATTTGAGATATTACCTTAGTCGTTTCAATCACAATTTCTGGCCCGATGAGTTGACTCTCTCCAATTTCTGCCCAAGCTAGAGGGGAACGACATACTCTACCGTACAATGCTTTAAAGGGTGCCATTTGAATGGTAGCATGGTAGCTATTGTTGTATGAAAATTCAACTAACCTAATTTCGTCCATAGGCACATGATGTGTGGGATCCGCCAAACACTTGCGTAAGTTACAAATATGGAACACATCATGCACACCACTAAGCTCTTGAGGCAATTCTAGCCGATAAGCAACTTTCCCAACCCGTTCAAGAATCTTGAAAGGACCAACATACCTTGGTGCAAGTTTTCCCCGCTTCACAAATCGTACGACTCCTTTCCAAGGTGACACTTTCAATAGTACAAATTCACCAACTTCAAACTCCAACGGTCTTCGTCTCACATCGGCATACTTCTTTTGACGCTCACGGGCCAATTGCAACTTCTCCTTGATTTGAGATATTACCTTAGTCGTTTCAATCACAATTTCTGGCCCGATGAGTTGACTCTCTCCAATTTCTGCCCAAGCTAGAGGGGAACGACATACTCTACCGTACAATGCTTTAAAGGGTGCCATTTGAATGGTAGCATGGTAGCTATTGTTGTATGAAAATTCAACTAACGGCAAATGGTCTTCCCAACTCCCACCAAAATCGATCGCACATGCCCTCAACATGTCTTCAAGTGTTTGAATGGTTCTCTCGGTTTGTCCATCCGTTTGAGGGTGAAACGCCGTGCTCATGTCGAGTCGAGTACCCATGGCTTTTTGAAAGGCTTCCCAAAATTTTGATTTAAAATGGGCATCCCTATCCGAAATGATAGAAATCGGCACTCCATGCTTAGATATTACTTCCTTGATGTACAATCGAGCTAAAGTGTCAAATTTATCGGTTTCACGAATGGCTAAAAAGTGAGCCGATTTCGTTAACCGATCTACTATCACCCAAATCGTGTCACGGCCGCTTCTTGTCTTCGGTAGTTTAGTAATGAAGTCCATTGAAATATGCTCCCACTTCCATTCGGGCATCACCGGTTGTACCAACAATCCGGGTGGCTTCTTGTGATCGGCCTTAACTTGTAAGCAAGTAAGGCACTCACTCACATACTTAGCCACATCACGCTTCATACCCGGCCACCAATACAATTCCTTCAAGTCAAAATACATCTTATCCGACCCGGGATGGACCGAATAAGGTGATAGGTGGGCTTCATTCATAATAAGCGTTCTTAAATCGCCGAATATAGGAATCCAAAGTCTTTCCACCATGTAAAGCCCGTTATCATTCTTTCGGTCAAAAAGTTGTTCCATACCGTCCAGGTTTTCGTTTCCAAAGTTTTCCGGTAGGGTGGCTTGAATTTGGGCTTCAATGATTCGATCACGAATGTTTGGCCCTACCGTGAGGCTCATAGCTCTAGCCCGTCTTGGTTTCACTCTCTCCTTTCGGCTCAAGGCATCGGCTACTACATTTGCCTTGCCCGGGTGATAACGGATGTCACAATCATAATCACTAAATAGCTCTAACCAACGCCTTTGCCTCATGTTCAATTCACTTTGGTTGAAGATGTGTTGAAGACTTTTGTGATCGGTCTTAACTTGTAAGCAAGTAAGGCACTCACTCACATACTTAGCCACATCACGCTTCATACCCGGCCACCAATACAATTCCTTCAAGTCAAAATACATCTTATCCGACCCGGGATGGACCGAATAAGGTGATAGGTGGGCTTCATTCATAATAAGCGTTCTTAAATCGCCGAATATAGGAATCCAAAGTCTTTCCACCATGTAAAGCCCGTTATCATTCTTTCGGTCAAAAAGTTGTTCCATACCGTCCAGGTTTTCGTTTCCAAAGTTTTCCGGTAGGGTGGCTTGAATTTGGGCTTCAATGATTCGATCACGAATGTTTGGCCCTACCGTGAGGCTCATAGCTCTAGCCCGTCTTGGTTTCACTCTCTCCTTTCGGCTCAAGGCATCGGCTACTACATTTGCCTTGCCCGGGTGATAACGGATGTCACAATCATAATCACTAAATAGCTCTAACCAACGCCTTTGCCTCATGTTCAATTCACTTTGGTTGAAGATGTGTTGAAGACTTTTGTGATCGGCTTAACTTGTAAGCAAGTAAGGCACTCACTCACATACTTAGCCACATCACGCTTCATACCCGGCCACCAATACAATTCCTTCAAGTCAAAATACATCTTATCCGACCCGGGATGGACCGAATAAGGTGATAGGTGGGCTTCATTCATAATAAGCGTTCTTAAATCGCCGAATATAGGAATCCAAAGTCTTTCCACCATGTAAAGCCCGTTATCATTCTTTCGGTCAAAAAGTTGTTCCATACCGTCCAGGTTTTCGTTTCCAAAGTTTTCCGGTAGGGTGGCTTGAATTTGGGCTTCAATGATTCGATCACGAATGTTTGGCCCTACCGTGAGGCTCATAGCTCTAGCCCGTCTTGGTTTCACTCTCTCCTTTCGGCTCAAGGCATCGGCTACTACATTTGCCTTGCCCGGGTGATAACGGATGTCACAATCATAATCACTAAATAGCTCTAACCAACGCCTTTGCCTCATGTTCAATTCACTTTGGTTGAAGATGTGTTGAAGACTTTTGTGATCGGTATAAATCACACATTTGGTGCCATAGAGGTAATGTCTCCAACACTTCAAGGCAAACACAACCGCTCCCAATTCCAAATCATGTGTCGGGTAGTTCTTCTCATGCACCTTCAATTGACGAGAGGCATAAGCAATGACTTTACCCCTTTGCATAAGAACGCAACCCAACCCTTGCCCCGAAGCATCACAATAAACCACAAAATCTTCTATCCCATCCGTAATGTCAAAATAGGAGCATCACATAGCATATCCTTAAGGGTTTGGAAAGCGTTCTCTTGTCTTTCGCCCCATTCGAAGTTTCTATCTTTTTGAGTCAAGAGGGTGAGTGGTTGTGCGATACGGGAGAAATTTTCAATAAATCTTCTATAGTAACCCGCCAATCCAAGGAATTGACGGATCTCGGATGGCGTTTCGGGTCTTCTCCAGTTCTTGACCGCTTCAATCTTGTTTGGGTCCACATGAATGCCATCCTTGCTCACTACGTGACCAAGGAAGTGGACCTCTTCCAACCAAAACTCACACTTGGAAAATTTTGCGTACAACTTCTCCTTCCTTAGCAATTCAAGCACTTCACGCAAGTGCTCAACATGCTCCTCCTTTGTCTTCGAGTATACAAGTATGTCATCAATGAACACAATAACGGACTTGTCTAAATATGGTTGACACACCCGGTTCATCAAGTCCATGAACACCGCCGGTGCATTAGTCAACCCAAAAGGCATTACGGTGAATTCAAAATGGCCATACCTTGTGCGAAAAGCCGTTTTGGGGATGTCATCTTCATGTACCCGGAGTTGATGATACCCCGAGCGAAGATCGATTTTTGAGAAGTGCTTAGCTCCTTGAAGTTGATCAAACAAATCATCAATTCTTGGGAGAGGATACCGGTTCTTCACGGTGAGCTTGTTCAATTCCCGATAATCAATACACATTCGGAAGGATCCGTCTTTCTTTTTGACGAAGAGAATAGGAGCACCCCAAGGAGATTGACTAGGGCGAATGAAACCCTTCTCTTGGAGTTCCTTGAGTTGAGTTTGTAGCTCTTGCATTTCGGTTAGAGCTAGTCTATAAGGAGCTTTTGCTACGGGCGCGGCTTCGGGAATAAGACTAATACGGAAATCAAGCGCACGAGTTGGAGGTAATCCCGGTAAGTCATCCGGAAAAACATCGGGGAAATCACAAACAATAGGAACGGTCTTCAATTCTACCTTTGTGGTGGTAGCACTAAAGACTTTAGAATTTGGGGAATCGGAGATTTCGCCTTGAACCCTAAGAATTTTACCGTTGGCCAAAGGTATCTTAACAACTCTCTCACCACAATCAATCGTCGCATTAACCGCCGCTAACCAATCCATACCCACTATAATATCAAAACTACCAATGTCAAGAGGCATAAGGTCAATGAAGAAGTCAACGTCTTCCAAGGTCAAAACACAATCACGGAGTATTTGGCTAATTCTAGTTAGTGACCCGTTCACCATTTCAATGTCAAGCACATAGTTTAGAGCACAAGGATGCACATCAATCAAAGGAACAAAATTAGAAGACACGAGGCTATAATCGGCCCCGGAATCAAATAAGACTGTTGCATAGAGACCATTTAGGAGAAAAGTACCTGCGACTACGTTAGGATCATTGCGGGCTTCATTTACATTAGCCGCAAAGGCTCGGCCGCGTGGTTGCACTTGGTGGCCTTGTTGTCCCCGGTTTTGATTAGGCCCGACCATTTGGACTTGATTTGGATGAACGGCTACTTGAACTTGTTGTCCCACCCATCGAGGACAATTATTACGATAGTGGTCACGGCTACCACATTCAAAACACTCACCCCTTCTTTGATTTCCTTGAGGAGGAACGGCCCGAATAGGGGCCACATTCATTGGGCCCGCTCTTGGAACTCTACAATCTCGGGAGAGGTGCCCGACTTGATTGCAATTAAAGCATGCACCACATTGGTTATGGGCGGGATGATGCTTGTTGCATTTCCCACAGAAAGGATGAGGCCCGGTATAAGCCCTCCTAGCCGGTTCCACCGCCGCCATTATTCTACCCCGATTAGCATTCTTGGGGTCAAACTTCCCCATTTTCCTTACTCCGCTAGACTCACCCACTTCCTTCCTCTTGTTTGACGAGGATTTGCTCAAAACACCACTCCTCAAAAGATCTTCGGTCACACTCCCGGCTTGGTTGACCGCATTAGCCAAGGAAGTAGGCATGTTTGAGTTAACATAAGATCGGACTTGAGGGTTCAAGCCCAACACAAATTTTTGGATGGCTTGTGGCTCGGTACCCACCAAGTGAGGAATGAGAGTGGACAACTCTTGGAATCGTCTCACATAGCCCTTGTAATCGGCTCCTTCCATGTTTAGGTTTGCGAATTCAATGGTTAAATTCTGTAGCTCGTACGGAGGACAAAACTTGGCTTTCACTTTGTCTTTGAAGTCAATCCACTCCAAATTCTGAGTCCGCCCTAGAGTTATTTCCTGATTCCACCAACTCAAGGCGTCATGCCTAAACATGCCGGATGCGTAGGAAATCCGGTCATCATAGGTGCAATGACTCCTCTCAATCACCGCTTCTATCGCCTCAAACCATCTTATGCATTCCGTGGGACCACCTTTCCCATCAAACTCCGGTGCCCCACAACTTTTAAAATCCTTAAAGATACACCCTTGACGGTATCCCCCATATTGGTTATTCATGGGCATCCCGATATTAACTCCCATTGGTTCCTCTTCCTCATATTCTTCGGCTTGAGGTTGATCATTTTCATTGTTTGCATTTTCTGGGGCTTCGTTGTTTTGAGGCCCATTATTTTGCCCAAGACTTGCCGTGACTTGAGCAATGATGGTTGGCATGATGCCGGCGACTGTTTGAGCAATTACCTCAGCCAAGTTTGGCTCAGGAGCTCTACCACGACCCCTACCACGGCCTCTACCACGGCCTCTACCACGGCCTCTACCACCTTGTACTTCCGGTTGAGCTTCCGGTTGAGGCTCTTCTCTTCTTCAGCCCTATAGTTTGTTCGTACTCTCCTTGGTCTTTCCATTTCTATAAAACAAGTGACACGTTGACCCGAGAGTTAGTCTCAAATGCTCGCATGTTAGTCACACAAGTAGTCATGCCCTCATACCGATACCACATACTCATTTCATAACATTATGCTAAGGCAACAGTGTTAAAATCGTAAGGGGGGGTTTACATATCATATCATCATGTAATTAAACAACTAACACGAATGATTCAAAGTATAATCTGAATTCGATATGCTCTCTAGTTATCAACCGGGTATGTATACAAGGTGTACCAACGGCTAACCTTCCACCCAATCAACTTCCATTAAGCATATCGGTTCCTTATTATACTTTAAGCCACACGTGCGCAATCCACGATGTCATGAACTTGCTATAGTACCGGGTAACCATAAAAGAGTTGATCGGGTTCTTTTAGGGTTGCCACAATATTATACTAAGTTAATGGCATCCCTTCATTTTGCCCTAACTCGTCACATTAGCTTCAACAAATAACAACAACAAATCATAGTAACCATATTCATCACGTTGAATTCAAGCTATCACACAAATAGTCTTAACTACGAACTCACACGGGGATTCACAAAATTCATATTGCACACGAATTTCCTAACCATGCATGCTATATGAAGAGTTTTAACTTAAGCCGTAGTCTAGGTCAAACCGCCTAATTCTCTACGACCACGCATGGGCCACCATTCTGTAACACCCCAAGCCGGAGCTCGAAATGTCACGGAAACACATAGCACCCGGTGGAATTACAATAGAACAATCTAAATGCAAATATAGATTCGGTGAATCCAAAACATAGCAAACAAGTAACAAAATACAACAGGAGCAAATAGCCATCAACGTTAACATAACACATCCAACGATGGCAAACGATCCTAAGTATAATGCAAAAGGAGGGTCAATGAATCCTTGATCCATGAGGTCCAAGTCCGGGTTAGACAGCAAGCAAGCAACTAACACCACGTCCGGGGAGAACCTGATTACCTGAAAAGTGTACTAAGCATAGTCAACACAAGGTTGGTGAGTTCGTAGAAAATGGTCCATAAAGAACCATCAACAATAATCACAATATACGCGTAGAGGCTAGGCATGACTTACAGCGAGCCTCTAAGCAACACAATATTGTCCAACAACAGGATTACACAAGACAAATAAGAGTGAAATGAGAATGCACGAATGATGTATAAATCAATGTAAGTGCCAAATGCATGAATAAGCCAACATGCCTATCCTATGCGTGAACGCAGTCACCAATGCAACGATACCCTTCTGTCATAACAATGAACAAGGCTGTATCTCAAAATCATCGAGATATATATGTCTATATACTCGGGGTCAGGAACTACATCCCTAACGGGTGCATACATCTATGCACCAGGATGTCGGCAATCCCCTGCCGAGGGCTCATCAACAATGTATGCAATACTTACAATCAAATGTAAATGCATGCTCATGAACCAACAATCAATGTACAATGAACCTGTGCCACCAAATCAATATTCCTCAAACATAACCCAACAATCAAAATACGACAACCATAACCAACGATCAATAACCAACAAAGTGAACCACTAGTCACAATATAAACCAACTATACGTACATATACTTCAGAGGATTCTACTTTCTTAAAGTCCCAGATGCTTATATATAGGGTCACCCGCAGCCTTCCCACCACATCTAAAACCCAAAGGAAGGCATAACCGACTTCCATGTATGTACGTCTATCCTAATGTATAAGTAATACTTAACGAAAACACAACCCAAGTCAATCAAACGAAAAGATACGTCGCATCAATCCAACAATCAAGTCAAACAAACAATACACCAATAAATACAAGTAAACACGCCAGGTTTACACTTTTCAGCCCGAATCCCAAGCGGGTAGGGAGATACGAAACTCACCTCGATTGGTTATGAAAGCTAAGATCGATATAAGGTTAAGTTATCGCCGTACAATGTTCGCTTCACGTCCAACACCTAATTATTGATCATAAACATTCGCATCAACACACATAAAATCACAGTGACTATCCACTGCGCCGCAGTGGAGCAGAACTATGCCCACTGCGCCGCAGTGGCTAAACTGGACCAGGACCAGAAACAAAGCACTGCGCCGCAGTGAGCCAAAACCATGCCCACTGCGCCGCAGTGGGCTAAGGGGTAAGAATGGCCGAGAGAATCCACTGCGCCGCAGTGGGGACTATGCCCTCCCACTGCGCCGCAGTGGGACAACCAGCAGACTCAGAACCAGCAGCTGCAAGTGCAGCAAAAACGACCCAAAACCCCCAAATTCAACCCAAAACAATTTGCAAGCGTTTGTAACATAATTTGAAGCATCTTTAAGCATTGTTACACATAACCACACTTAACCCATACCATAAATCCGCCCATTAACATCAAAATCATACCGAATCGCCCCAACCCTAAACAAAACCCTAATTACACTAAATCGCCTTTTTACCCGATTCAAGACTTGCAATAGCACCAAATCAACTAGAAACATATAAACAAGCATAAATGGAAGTAAATGGGATGATTTAGACTTACCAAAACTCTTCCTAGTGCTCAAATCCGAATTTAGGTCAAAAGGATAATGCTTGAACTATGAACTCCAAGGTTATGATAATGATGATGATTCTTGTATTAAAGCAATTCCAACACACAAATTAGATGCAAGTAAGATAAAGAACTAGAGATATGAGATGGTTTGGGTGTTTTGCCTTTACTTGAGAGAAAGATGGAAGAAAAGGAGTGTGTGGTGAATGAGAAGGATAAGGGGGGAGTATGGGTCATATGGCTGGTGGGTCATGGACTACCCACGGGCCGACCCGTTTCTCCCACAAGCCATAAAACAATCGATTACACTACTAAACGTCAAACAACAATACATCAATAAATACAAGTAAACACGCCAGGTTTACACTTTTCAGCCCGAATCCCAAGCGGGTAGGGAGATACGAAACTCACCTCGATTGGTTATGAAAGCTAAGATCGATATAAGGTTAAGTTATCGCCGTACAATGTTCGCTTCACGTCCAACACCTAATTATTGATCATAAACATTCGCATCAACACACATAAAATCACAGTGACTATCCACTGCGCCGCAGTGGAGCAGAACTATGCCCACTGCGCCGCAGTGGCTAAACCATGCACTGCGCCGCAGTGAGCCAAAACCATGCCCACTGCGCCGCAGTGAGCCAAAACCATGCCCACTGCGCCGCAGTGAGCCAAAAATCCACTGCGCCGCAGTGGAGCAGAACTATCCACTGCGCCGCAGTGGAGCAGAACTATGCCCACTGCGCCGCAGTGGCTAAACTGGACCAGGACCAGAAACAAAGCACTGCGCCGCAGTGAGCCAAAACCATGCCCACTGCGCCGCAGTGGGCTAAGGAGTAAGAATGGCCGAGAGAATCCACTGCGCCGCAGTGGGGACTATGCCCTCCCACTGCGCCGCAGTGGGACAACCAGCAGACTCAGAACCAGCAGCTGCAAGTGCAGCAAAAACGACCCAAAACCCCCAAATTCAACCCAAAACAATTTGCAAGCGTTTGTAACATAATTTGAAGCATCTTTAAGCATTGTTACACATAACCACACTTAACCCATACCATAAATCCGCCCATTAACATCAAAATCATACCGAATCGCCCCAACCCTAAACAAAACCCTAATTACACTAAATCGCCTTTTTACCCGATTCAAGACTTGCAATAGCACCAAATCAACTAGAAACATATAAACAAGCATAAATGGAAGTAAATGGGATGATTTAGACTTACCAAAACTCTTCCTAGTGCTCAAATCCGAATTTAGGTCAAAAGGATAATGCTTGAACTATGAACTCCAAGGTTATGATAATGATGATGATTCTTGTATTAAAGCAATTCCAACACACAAATTAGATGCAAGTAAGATAAAGAACTAGAGATATGAGATGGTTTGGGTGTTTTGCCTTTACTTGAGAGAAAGATGGAAGAAAAGGAGTGTGTGGTGAATGAGAAGGATAAGGGGGGAGTATGGGTCATATGGCTGGTGGGTCATGGACTACCCACGGGCCGACCCGTTTCTCCCACAAGCCATAAAACAATCGATTACACTACTAAACGTCAAACAACAAATTAGCGACTCGACTAACATACCACATAGTCATAAATCATAAATGGGCCCAAATTACTTCATTCAATAAGTTTGTTAGTCAAATTACACAAAGTCAACGGGTCAAAATTCGCGGATGTTACACTTTGACCTTCAACAACAATCATATCCTCCTCCACCCGCGGTTGTTCAATACCCGGTACCCCCAACTGCTACTCCGTCTTCTAATATCTTCCGCCGTCTACATCTCTCAACGTGTTGATGATGTGATGGTGGTCGTCGGCGAGAAAAGAGACGGCGGCCGGATCTGAGTGGTGAGAAAAGCGAGGTAGATATGTGATTTAGGTATATATAGATTGAATGTATGTATGAATCTATATATTGATGATGATATACACCTATGTAATTTATATGCACAAATTTTTTTGTTGTTTGAAAGTATACACGTACATATATGAAGTAAAAGACCGACGGTGATAATGTTGGTGATGATAAAGAATATAGATCTATTGTGTATATGTATGAACATCTGTTATGTGTTTGTAAGTATATCTGCTTGGCACAATTTCTTATTTGATAAAGGGTATGATTGTCCAATTCATATTAAAAAACTAGACGAATGCCCGCGCGATGCAGCGGCGATGGTGGTAGCAACGAATGTGTGGCGACGGTAATTTATTTCATTAAGGGTATTATAGGTAAATAGGTGAAGATGTTTAAATTAGTGAATAAAGAAGAGGGGTAATATGGTCATTTCAAATCTTAATTACTTAAAAGGAAGAGGGGTAGTTTGCTTTATAGAGTAGTATAGATATAGATAAGATTGGGTATATTTGTAATATAAATTTTTTGTTGGGGAAATTTGTAATTTACATGTTATTATTGGGTATATATGCAATTGCCCCATAACTATAAATTATAAAATATAACCCACAAAAACTTTAATTATTAATTATAGAACAAGCTCTCATTACCTTTTTTTTTTCACAACTAATTTTTAATTTTTAGCTTTTCAACAAATAATAAAATCTTACAAGATATTTAATTTAAATATAATTGACACTTTTTAGTTTTTCATTATTATTAATATATAAATTATAAAAAAATATATCTTCACAAAAATCTAAAACTTAATAATGTTTTAGTTAACGATATTAATCCAATCAACATCCTAAAAAGTACAAACTATATTATCCGTATATTAAAAATGTATCAAAAAAATTAGTTTGTTGGTAAATGTCAAATTATCAATTTGTTTTTCATATACTATTAAATATGAATTTATCAAAAAGGTAATTGGATAGGAACCCCCTAATCCCATGTATCATTTGGTACTAGGGATGACAAAAATACCTGTACCCGATGGGGAATCCGATACCCGCACCCGATTTGACCGGGGAATCCCCGAGTTGACCGGGGATGGGGACGGGTATGGGGATGTAATTCTATTCCCCGATGGGGATGGGGACGGGGATGGGAAACCGTAAATCCCCGATCCCCATACCCGAACCCGAAAATACTATATATATTTATTAGAATCACTTTATGTTTTTGACTATATATTAAAATCATTTTTAAGTTTAGAGCTTTTGTTTAATACTTTTTATGTGTTATACTTTATTAATCATTTACTTAACATATATATTAGTTTATATATAGTAAAAAGTGTCGAAATACACATTCTCCTACTTATATTCTACTACGTTAAAAATTTATGTTCATTCAAAAATGGTATCCCCGATACCCGATGGGGACGGGTATGGGGATGTAACTTAATTCCCCGACGGGGATGGGGACGGGGACGGGGATTACAAGTAGAAACCGGGTACGGGGATGGGGATTGAGATCCCCGACAATACCCGCCCCATTGCCATCCCTATTTGGCACAATCTTCCAATGACTAGTGTAAGTGAATTTATAAAAAAAACTTATTTGTATTTATTTAATAATATATTTTACTTTTAAAATCTAATTATTAATTTTACATAGAACTAAATTTAGTACTTCATTATTAAGCAGATGTTACCTCAAGTTGAAAACAAGATTCAAATGTGATCATTTTCACTAACTTTGACTCGAGAATCCTCATCCTTATTAACGTAAGTTACAAAAATAGCACACGGTTGGAATCCCGTTTCCGGTTCTCAAAATCAAATAACACCACACACAAACACACACAACTGTTGCAATTTGTGGAAATCCGATATGGATTTCAGTGATGATGATCAGGAGGAAGATTACTACAATAATGATGAAGATGAAGATTATTATGATGATGATAATGATGACGATCAAAACCCTCTAACCACTAATACTGATACCATTTCATCTTGCAAGGTAAATTACACTAATTAAGTTGGTGGTTAATCATATATATATATATATATATATATATATATTATATACATTCTTTTTTAATTTTGCATGGTTATTTTTCATGTTACGGAAGGGGATTTTGACTTTGGGATAAAAATCAAGGGTCAAGATTTGAAAACATCTTTGAATCTTACCAAAAGTTTAGACTTTAGAGGATGTCCATCCTTATATATATATGTGTGTGTGTGTGTTTGTATCTATATATGAATGTATTATAAAATATTATTATTTAAAGTAAATGATCAATTTTGAATTTTTGATCAACCGCATCTCTATTATTTGGATATACTTAAGAGGTGGTGCACAAGAGGTCTCGTGTTCGAACCTCCTAGTGAAAAGGTTCGGAATGTTCTGTCGCGTACATTTGAGTGAAAGACTCTCCCAGGTGAATTAGGAAAACCTACTCCGTTTACCCGTTGAGATTAATATCATGTAATTTTTAGTAATTGAAAAGGCCATAATTTGAAAGTTCGTTTTAAGTCTCATAAAAGCTAAAGACAACACCGGGGCGGCGGGCCTTGACAATTTTGGGAATATAATAGTAAATCTATTGGTTATTATATGTTTTGGATCAGGTACCTGGATGTGGGATTATTGGATATGTTAACTTTGTTTGAAGTTTTATATTAATTTTATATCTGAAATTAATAAGGCAATAGATTATCATGTATAATGAAATCTATGCAAGGACTTAAACGAATCTCTAATCCGTCGGAGAATAGTCTCCGAATATAAATAAGGGCACTATCTTTTACTTGGGCAACAATTAGAAGTAAACGTTGTATGCTCAATTGGTAGTGGGTGGGGGAATCTTTGCCACAAATAGCAAAATGTCTTGGGTTCAAGCTCGAGCATCCCCATAGCCACAACCGTTGAGTGAGTCAGGTATGCCCCCCACATTATGGATAAGCAGCCGATTGTGGGCTGGTTTGGGTTGCCGGTTATCAACCTTTTGCCACAAAATATGGATGTGTTCCTCTTACATTATGCGCCTTGTAACTTTCTACTAGCACCTTGCTATTGTTTGTTTATATAAATATATATACATTCTTTTTTAATTTTGCATGGTTATTTTTCATGTTACGGAAGGGGATTTTGACTTTGGGATAAAAATCAAGGGTCAAGATTTGAAAACATCTTTGAATCTTACCAAAAGTTTAGACTTTAGAGGATGTCCATCCTTATATATATATGTGTGTGTGTGTGTTTGTATCTATATATGAATGTATTATAAAATATTATTATTTAAAGTAAATGATCAATTTTGAATTTTTGATCAACCGCATCTCTATTATTTGGATATACTTAAGAGGTGGTGCACAAGAGGTCTCGTGTTCGAACCTCCTAGTGAAAAGGTTCGGAATGTTCTGTCGCGTACATTTGAGTGAAAGACTCTCCCAGGTGAATTAGGAAAACCTACTCCGTTTACCCGTTGAGATTAATATCATGTAATTTTTAGTAATTGAAAAGGCCATAATTTGAAAGTTCGTTTTAAGTCTCATAAAAGCTAAAGACAACACCGGGGCGGCGGGCCTTGACAATTTTGGGAATATAATAGTAAATCTATTGGTTATTATATGTTTTGGATCAGGTACCTGGATGTGGGATTATTGGATATGTTAACTTTGTTTGAAGTTTATCATGTAATTTTAAGTACTTGAAAAGGCCATAATTTAAAAGTTCGTTTTAAGTCTCATAAAAGCTCAAGACAACACCGGGGCGGCGGGCCTTGACAATTTTGGGAATATAATAGTAAATCTATTGGTTATTATATGTTTTGGATCAGGTACCTGGATGTGGGATTATTGGATATGTTAACTTTGTTTGAAGTTTTATATTAATTTTATATCTGAAATTAATAAGGCAATAGATTATCATGTATAATGAAATCTATGCAAGGACTTAAACGAATCTCTAATCCGTCGGAGAATAGTCTCCGAATATAAATAAGGGCACTATCTTTTACTTGGGCAACAATTAGAAGTAAACGTTGTATGCTCAATTGGTAGTGGGTGGGGGAATCTTTGCCACAAATAGCAAAATGTCTTGGGTTCAAGCTCGAGCATCCCCATAGCCACAACCGTTGAGTGAGTCAGGTATGCCCCCCACATTATGGATAAGCAGCCGATTGTGGGCTGGTTTGGGTTGCCGGTTATCAACCTTTTGCCACAAAATATGGATGTGTTCCTCTTACATTATGCGCCTTGTAACTTTCTACTAGCACCTTGCTATTGTTTGTTTATATAAATATACGAATTGCCGAAAAAGAAAGTTAGTAATCACCAGTAATCAGTATTTGATTCAACATAGCCATAATTAGATGAAAACATTTTGTCATCATTTTCACGCTGAAGAAAGAAAACATAGTGATGGGAGGCTATATCGTTCTTCCAATATGCTGTATGCATGTACCACTGTACATGGATATGGCAAGTACTTCCATAATCACAACTCTCACTGGAATGTCCCATCATCTTTCTTTTTCTACTTGATTGTGCTGTTTGGACAGATATTGACGATTGATGTAATTAAACAGACTGTTAAAAGCATTTTGACATCTTGATAGTTGTATTTTCATTATTATTATACTGATAACAACATATGTATTGTTTTCTTGTATGCATTCAGAGGAAGAAGAACGTAATTTGTACGTTTTACTTTCATTTTTTCCAATTCCTTGCCATTTTGGAAGCCTATCAGATGGCATTGAGGATTTTATCTTATTTTTGGAACTGCCGATGGCGTTGAGGATTTAATGATTTTACTTTTTAAAGCTGTACAAGATCTAAAAGAAATGATTCATATCAACCCATGAATTCTTCCATTAATTGCTATAGGAGAACATGGTCATTCTTGTAGGGAAGTTCTATTTGGTATGCTTGGGTGTTTTATTTGAATACTTTTTTAACCAACAATTGTATATTTGCATATGTTTTAATGCCCCCCCCCCCCCCCCCCCCCCCCCCAAGTCCCCACTTTTCTTGTTAGCTTAAAAGCCGGAGTCTATGGTTTAAAGAGCACTATAGTCAAAGTTGCTTCAAAATAAAATGCTGATGCATATGAATTAGTAGCCATTTTCGCTAATGCGCTTTCTCGATAGCTCTCTTTTTGATTTAGTGAGTTCGAAGTATTGGAAATTTGTCTTAATGAGAAATATCATGTAGTGGTCTAAGTTCTGTTTTTATTGTCAATTTGTCGACATACTATTATCATTCAGCTATATCATACTGTAGTTTTTTTTGGGGTTCTCACATATTTTGTACCAGCATTAGTAACAGTCTAACAGACATTGCCCTCTCACAGTGATGAAGGTTATGATAGTTTTGGTTCACTGGTTTCTTACTTTTTGCTCGATAAATTCTTGGCATAAATTTAGAAGAACATGATCGTCTTTCCTTTTTTTGTCCTGAGAGTGGTTCATTCATTGTTCTATATATAGTTAGCATCTGTAAAGAATATATAATCAATCATCTTTGTCTCTATGCTGATTTTCATACACAAATTCGCTGTTAGCTGTCATTATGAAAAAAATTTAGGTAATGTCTTATGCGATATTTGGGGATACAATTCCTCTAGCTTTATCAAAACTATAGCAGGGGTTTTTATATTCCTTTTCCATTTTATGCTATCCAATTTGCAGTAGATGCTTTCAATCAATGCATTGATTGACAAACTATTCTTGGATTGTAATATAAATGGGTTATGAAGAATTTCCGTTATATTATTGATAGATGTCGATAACAAGGTGCTTTCTTTTTCATTTATTCTGAGCATACTCTGCTATGATCTATTTATACATACCATTTACATGTTTTGATTTCTATTTCGTGGATATGCAGGTCATCACAAAAGGGAGTTTATTGGCCGCACAGGTGAGCAATCATATTTTTGTCATCTTAGTGGCTAACATCTTTACAGGGGCGTCTATAGTTTCGTTTTCTGTGATTTTATACCCAAAAAAATGGTTGGCTTTGGTTTATAGCTCACTAAAAATAAAGTTAGAACATATAAAATGCTCTACAGAACTTAGGTTCCTAATATATTATTGACTCAGATGTGCTTTTGCAGATGAGGAGATATATATTACATCTAGAAAACTTAAGGTTAATCAAATTCATGAAATTGCAAAAACTTGTCGGTGTATTATCATTTTACTAGTTTTTGGGTTTCTTTGCTGACCGATGAAATTGGTTTTATGTTCAGAGAGGAGATCTACAGAAAGTGATGGAGTTGCTATCTCTTAAGGAACATCATGCACGTACCTTGCTTATTCATCATGGATGGGAGGTTGACAAAGTGTCTGATGTCTTCTTGAACAAGGGAAAAGAAGCACTCTATGCAGAAGCATCTTTAACAATACGACACAATGATGAGAATGTATCTTCATCACTTCCATGCCCAGAAGCATTATGTAAAGTCTGTCTGAAGGAAGTTTCTTCCCGTGATATGATCACAATGAATTGCAACCATCGTTTTTGCAAAATCTGTAAGTAAATTCTTTACTTATATCGTGTTATATACATTTGAACCTTTACTTTTACATAAAATCTTATTTTATCTATATATATTCTTTTGAAGGTTGGACGGATTACTTTGTTGTGAAGATTAAAGAGGGTCATAGTAACCGCATCAATTGTATGGCTGAGAATTGTTATAAAGTTTGTGACGAAGAAAAGATTAGAATTTTAGTTAATGGGAAGGACCCTGATTTATCAGAAATATTTGATCAGTTACTGTTGAAATCTTATATTGAGGGTAACAAAAGGGTGAAATGGTGCCCTAGTGTTCCTCAATGTGGAAACGCCATTCGCATTGATGATGGTGATGAATACCGTGAGGTTGAATGTGCATGTGGTTTCCAATTCTGTTTTAGTTGCTCTGCAGAACCACATTCTCCTTGTTCATGTCGAATGTGGGAGCTTTGGAAAGAAAAGTGCAAGGAGCCTTCCCAAACTATTAGTTGGATTAGGCTATATTACAATCGTTTCGAAGCACATAAAGACTCTTCTACCGCTACCATCACGTTCAGGGAGAATCTGCAGCGTAAAAATTTGTATAATATAGATTCGACATATTTCATTTGGGTAATGAATGCAGCTGACATATTTTTTATGTCAAGAAGGATTCTTTCTTATTCATATCCATTCTCATACTACATGTTTAGTGATGAATTATTAAGTAATGAATTGAAGATTGAAGATAAAGAAACCAAACAGAACGCTTTCAAGGACAGGCAGGAGCAACTTGAGTTGTATGTTGAAAAACTCTCTTATTTCTTACATCAATTGTTTCATGATGATACCGAGGAACAGGTTAAGGAAACTAAAAATCAAATCATCAATCTTTCCCCGTTTATTGATGGCCTATGCAAGAAACTGTAAGTAAATTTTCCCGGGGCTTAATGATATAAGTACTTCTACGTTTCCTTTCAGTGATGTTTCTAAGTTAGGATACCTAGCTCATCATATATCTAGAAATTAGAAGTAGATTGTGACATTTACGTTCAAAAGATATATTTTTCATCTTTATTGAGGAGTTTTCAAAGATATTTTTACAAACTGTATTAGTTTCTATTCACCATGTTTCCGGTTTGGGATATATTGGATATTTTTTAACATTTTGGATCAAATAGTTTCCTATATAGGCTACAAATATATAGTTTGTTATTAATATTTGTTTTTGTTGTATAGTATACGTTAGTTTCCTAGTTAATGTAGAATCCTTTTGGATCTGGGTTACTATTTTGCTTCTCATAAGTCATAATATTAGTATCTGATAGTGTTTTCTTTATTTTGATTTTGAGACTCCTTGTTATGTGAAGAGCATATTTCTTCTCAAGTATCTTCCATGTGTTAGTTGTCAGAGTGGCGGTAGTTCTAGATCTGTTACAAAGGCCATTAACAAGGACAATGGCAATAGGACTCTTTTTGACATGGTCAGAAAGATGAAAGACATAACGGCCGTCCTTTAAGATCTAGCTGGTAGAATGAACGTCGCAGGAGTTACTTGTAAACGGAATACACTCAAGGACCTTAACCTTGGCCCAGCCCCAACCACAACCTGATCGAGTTTACGTAAACGAGGCTGATTCTTCCAAGACGACGAGGTTACTAAATTATTAAAGTCAATACCTAATCGTAAGGATTGACAACTCAACTGAAGACAAAATTCGTTCCACGTTTCTACCTTTTTATCCCACGAAAAATGTAATATTTTCTTGTCAAAGATGTTTCCACATTACTTTGTGTTCATCAGATGCCGTCTTTACTGAAGGGTATTTTACATATCTTGCACATTGTAAAAGAGTTTTTTGTGTGTATTTGCAGGTATGAGTTCATCGACAACGAATTACTGCTTCAACATCAACATGGTACACATATGCACATTATAGCACCTTACAGGTCAAATGGTCCAGAAAAGGCGGTAAAGTTTGCTAATTGATCGTCATCATCAGTTAAGCAAGCTTCCTTAAACCTCATGGTCAGCTAAATGGATCTCATATTGCACCTGTTCATTTCCAACATATACAAATGTTGGAATACCCTTTTTATATATAGTCCAAAGTTGGAATTTATAATAAAGGGTACTCAATTGAGTTGTCTTTTAAGAATTTTAAACCTTATTTGTTTTTCTAAACTTTGTGGTCAATACTTAGCACATGATGTTATACACATACGTGTGGTGTGTGTGGATTTTATAGCAAACGCGACTTAGGAGGCCCGAAACTTAAAATGTTAGTCTTACAAACAAATCACAAATAAATTTTGCAAATTGATGTGCGGTGGACCAATTATATGGGAATCGTTTTTTTTTGTTTTTTTTTTATACTTATTTACGTTCTATTCATTTTATTACTTTACTTGGTCTATATATCTGTTCGTAACAATTTCTTTGTAATCTATTTGTAAATTTATCCTTTATTTTTTAGCCTAAAACTGTCCAGAACAATGGGTAGCCCATCCTGTCCTTCATACAAGCAATCATGGCTTGGTTGTTACTTTTCACTCTTTGATTATTTTTCTCTTGCTCCCCCTCAAACACTTAAATTTTTTCAACAACAAATAATTAATCCAAAAATGATTTGTCATTTTAGCCCCCCTTTCAACCTGAGCATATGTAACACCCCAAGCCAAGGCTCAGAATATCACGGAAATCATATAGCACAAGGTGAGATTAATGTAGAACATGAACTAAATGCAAATAAAGGATTCAGTGAATCCTTACAGTAAGATAAACAAGTATCAAAATACATAAAGAGCAAGTCATCACTAAATATTACAACAGAACATCAAAAGATGGCTAACGGTTCTAAGTACAATGCAAAAGAAGGCAAATGGATCCTTGATCCATATAAGTCCAAGTCCGGGTTCAACAGCAAGCAAACAATCAAACTCCACGCCCTGGAATAACTTGGTTACCTGAAAAGTGTACTAAGCATAGTCAACACGAGGTTGGTGAGTTCGCAGTAATGGTCCACAATGAACCATCGACAATAATCACTATGCACGAATAGAGGCAAAGTATAACTTACAGTAAGCCTCTCAGCAACACAATATCATCAACAATAAGATTACACAGATATAAGTAAATGTGTAATAAGTGTGCACAAAGATGTGAATATTAATACAAATGTCACATGTACATGTAAGTCGTAATGCAAATCATATGTGCGGTTTTCAAGTCATCTATATAATCAGAGTCATGCACGTACAAATGTCATCAAGTACATAACGTACCCGTTTAAATGTCATCAAGTACATATAGTACCCGTATCAATGTCATCAAGTACATATAGTACCCGTATCAATGTCATCAAGTACATATAGTACCCGTATCAATGTCATCAAGTACATATAGTACCCGTATCAATGTCATCAAGTACATATAGTACCCGTTTCAATGCGTAAATGTCGATCTCAAACACAAGTCCAAAACCCAATTGTTCAACCAACTAAACTATACGTATATACACTTAGGAGGATTCTACTTTCTTCGAGTCCCAGATGCTTATATATAGGTCACCCGCAGCCTTCCCACCACATCTAAGGCCCATTGAAGGTAGAACCGACTTCCATGTCTATACGTCTATCCTAATAATAATATACTTCACAACTTAACTAAGTCAATCAAACGTAATGAACCGTCTCATCAATCCAACAACTAAACCAATCAATCAATCACTCAATAAGTACAAAAGCATGTTCTCAAGTGCAAGACACTTGGATGTACATCAACCAATCAATAAGTACAAAAGCATAATCAATCTCAATCACAAAACCATCATATCACAAATCAATCAAACTACAATGCACATACATTTCATACGACTTTACATTTAAGGAACCATAGATGTTTATATATAGGGTCACCCGCAGCCTTCCCACCACATCTACAACTCATTAAAGGTATCATCGTCTTCCATGTATGTACAACTATCCTAATCACAATATCAAATCATTACAAGATTATAAGGGTAAAGTAATTGCGTATAATAATTGAGCACGCGAAATATTAATATCAAATCATGTATCGTACGTATGTAAGACCACAACGTATATCAAATGTGTGTCAATAATGTCATCAACGCAGCAATAAAAGTATGCTCGAGTGTGTACCGTACAAGTCAAGTACATCAAGGCATTCATGTCTATTCCAAACGTATTACCAAGTCCATCATTTACTCAAAACAACGCGTATATACACTTCGGAGGATTTTACTTTCATCAAGTTCTAGATGCTTATGTATAGGGTCGTCCGCAGCCTTCCCACCACACCTAAAACCCTTTGAAAGTAAAGCCGACCTCCATGTATGTACTTCTATCCTAAAGAGTTACAATATCACAAACACCTTCGTAAACCATCACACGATCAATCAAAACTGTCTACCAAACTACAATCAATCAGAAATTAACTAGACAGGCAATCAAGTCAACCCAAACAAACAAACAACACGTATATGTACACTTTTCAGCCCGAATCTCTATCGAGTAGGGAGCTACGAAACTCACCTGATCGGCAAAGAAGTTAAGTTTGATACAAAGTTGAGTTACAGTCGCTCGATGTTCGCTTCACGTCCAAAACCTAAATATCGATCATGTACATTCACATCAACATACATAAGCACGTATACATAACTTATCAATTTCTCGACAAAACCCTAATTAGGTTTCCAAAGTGGTTCTCGACGTTAAGTGACTTCTAAGACTCTTAATCATTGTTAAATAAGTTAAGAAGTGATTTAGATCGAAGCCCGATACGTTATTAGGGTTCTAGAAGTCAACTAGGTCAAACAAGAAAATCAGAAAATTACAACTGGCGTAAGCTACGCCCCTATGGGCCGTAACTTACGCCCCATAGGGCCGTAGGTTACGCCCCTTACTGGGCAGCAATACGACCAGGAGCATTTTATGCAGAAAAACAAGAACCCAAAACCCTAAATCGCATTGCAAGATTAAAGGACTCATTTTGATGTTACATTTGACCTTCAAACACCTAAATACACTAGCCCAAACCCATATTTCCATCCATAACATCATCAAATTAACCAAATCATCAACCCTAATCCAAAACCCTAATTTGACCCGAAATCCATTTTAAGGTGATTTAGAACTTGTAAATGTACGAGATGACTAGAAACGAGTAAACTAACATAAATAGAAGTAAATGGGATGAATTAGACTTACCAAAGCTTCCTTCTCAAGCTAGAACCCGAATTGGGTCAAAATGGGTAAAACCTTGCACTATGACCTTTGATACTTCGATATGGTGACAAAGAGATGAAGACGATGATGATTCTCGAGTTAAACTAGTTCCAAAACGCCAATTGATGCTAGAGAAATGAAGAACTAAAGATGGAGGGTCTTGCTTTTTACTTGAAGAGAAAAGAGAAGAGAGAAAGAGAAGAGAATGAAATGTGTGAGAAGAGAGATAAGGGGAAGGGAAATGGGAAGAGAGAAAGAGAAGAGAGAAAGAGAAGAGAGAAAGAGAAGAGAGAAAGAGAAGAGAGAAAGAGAAGAGAGAAAGAGAAGAGAGAAAGAGAAGAGAGAAAGAGAAGAGAGAAAGAGAAGAGAGAAAGAGAAGAGAGAAAGAGAAGAGAGAAAGAGAAGAGAGAAAGAGAAGAGAGAAAGAGAAGAGAGAAAGAGAAGAGAGAAAGAGAAGAAAAACGCCAAATGAGAGAAAGAGAAGAATAAAGATGGATGGGTCTTGCTTTTTACTTGGAGAGAAAAGAGAAGAGAGAAAAGAGAAGAGAATGAAATGTGTGGTGAGAGGAAGAGATAAGGGGAAGGGAAATGGGTCAAGAGGGCTGGTGGGTCGTGGATAACCTACGGGTCGACCCGTTTCTCTTCCTAAGCCAAAATACACATCGTTAGGCATTTAAACACCGATTAAAACATATTATCGACCCGACGAACATACCACATTGTCATTTAATCACGAAACGAACCAAATATTTCATTAACTTAAATTGTTAGTCAAATTGTACGTAAAGTTAAACGGTCAAAACTCACGGATGTTACAGCATAATCTTGGAAGCAAAGAATCAAACTATGCATTGTGCTCTCCTTTAGATGGGCAATTCATTGTGCTCCTCCTAAAAAAGGCAATCAATATTTTAAACTTTTCTCTCCCTCATGATGAACATCACATGTTCATCATGCAACAATGATGGATAGCACAAATGGTTAATCAAAAGGTTTAATTATGAAGTAACGTCTCAATTAAACATGTTTTGTACGAGTTGTACACATAAGTATGTACAAGCTGTATGACAACTTACTTTGAGGAAATATTTGGAACCTATTTGAGATCAGGTCCAAAAGTCTTACATACTTTCGAAAAATACTAGTAAGTTGTGTCAATTTAATCCACAGAAACTGAATTCCACCGTGGTGTTTCATTTAGAAATGGTTTTTGTAGAATCAATGGTGATTTAGGGGCAGGTGTAGGAGTTTGAACAAAATCATGAACTTTAAGCACACTTGTATGGACATTTTTGGTGGAAGTTCAAGCAACTCGAGATTGAGTATTTAAATGGTCTTCGTTGTGTTGGAGATGAGGGAACATGTTTTGGTTGCAACACCTGACTGGTTTTTGAAGGAATAAGTGTTTTCGAAGATCGAGGTTCCTCAGAATTCCCCTTATTCTTTTGTGAATAATGAGTGGTGGAAGAAGGAACCTTATGTGAAACACTGAACCACTCATATTGTTCACGGTATTGAACCTTGCTATTGACATTACCATCTAACTAGAAATGAGTTGGATGAATAGTGGGAGGTATGAACTTTCTTAGGTGATGCTTTGGGTTGCTGAGTTTGTGAGATTGATTTTTTTGGAAATGATTTGGTTTCCTCATGAGAAGGATCTTGAAGAGTTTTAGGCACATCAATCTTTGGAATCGTAAATTCACTCGATTGTTTCAAGAGTTTTTCAAGGATTGTATCAAGAGATTTTGATTTAAAAGATGCAATTCGGTTTTCAATCTTTTTGAGTTGTTTTGTAACCGAAACATTTAAATCAGAGAAGAAGATTGTTTACACATCATATTTGAATTTTGAAAGAAGAGAATTTTTCTTAGAGAGTTTGGATTCCAAAGACAAAATGTAATCCTGTTGTTGGCTGATGAGCTTCAAGAATTGGTATTCCTTGCTCACAAAAATGGTTGACTTGTTTTGCAACTCATGGTCAAGTTTAGAAATCTTATGTTGCAAAACAAGTTCTTTAGATTGACTTTCCAAAAGGTTTTGATTGAGTTCTTTGTTTTCAACTTTGAGTCGGTCAATTTCAGCTTGAAGACTTTTCTTTTGTTGGTTTAATTTGGACGGAGGATTTGAACGCTGACTTTCACATATCCTGCACAATGACTTCAACAATTCCTTATCCTCCTCATCCATACCCGAATCATAGTCAGAATTACTCGAAATTTTGAGCAGCCCAAAAATTCAACACTTTAGCCCAACAATTAACACAATGTTTAGCCCAACAAGAAATGTTTGGTCCAACTTTTAATAGAACAAACTTATGCCCGATTCTAACTACTTTGAGCCCAAAAGACACTTTTCTAAAAGAAAAATTAAAATAATATGACACTTTAAAACTCACAAACCTAAACTCAATATAGCGATACTAAACTTTGAAGAAGAAAAAATATCACCAAAGAAAAAAAAAATAACGCCTCATGTACCTCGACCAGAGAATATTTAGTAATCCGACTAGGGACTTTCAGCAGCGACGTTGCTGCTGAAAGTGTAGTACATATTGACTTTCTGACCGACACTAACAACGAAGTTTGACGGTGGGGTCATACTTTTAATAGGGACGTCACTACTAAAAGTTGTGTTAATTGTTGGGCTAAATACTATTAAATACCAGTCTTTTGTAAATGTGTGAATGAATGAGGGTAAAATGTAAATAAGATGGAGAAATCAAGAAAGTGGGGACCGAAAAGAAAATAAGAAGAGTACTAAAAGCTAAAAAAAGACTAGTATTTAATAGTATTTAATGTGGTGGGCTAAACATTGTGTTTCTTGTTGGACGTCACCACATTAAATACTATTAAATAAAAGTCTTTTTTCCCGCTTTTAGTACTCTTCTTATTTTCTTTTCGGTCCCCACTTTCTTGATTTCTCCATCTTATTCATTTTTTACCATCATTCATTCACACATTTACAAACCTTCATACATTCATCTTAAGGTCAAAATCGTCATTTCTCCATCTTATTCATATTTTACTCACCTTTTGACAGCTCAAACACATTTTCACTTTATCACGCGTTTTTCTTTTTACCCGGTCAATGAACGAAAGAGTGTATATTATCAAGGTTGGTTTCTTTTCTCTCTCAATCAATCATGATTAAGATTTCACATAAAAATTTTTATCACTTTCGGCTGCTCTTTTCTTACCTCTCAAAAACTCAATCAAGTCATCAAGATATACATTTATCAAACAAACACACAAGAATAGATTATCTCAACACAAACTGATCCCAAATTCAGTTTATCTCACAAAGATATTCTCAAATGCAAAAGATGGGTTCCTTTATTAAGTGAAGAAATGGGTTTACAATGAAACAAAATTAATGTGACTCACTCAGACGAGATTTGAACGACTTGGTTAAGCAATAGTGGGGTAAATGGGTTACCACCGCGGAGGCTTAGAAGACTTGTCTTGAAGAATGGCTCGAAGAAGCAAGGTAAGTGAAGTGTGTTAATCGAACAAAATGGGTTCAAATCAAGAGTTGCTTACCGAGTTTGTATTAACTCGGTACAAACTCGGTAATTGGGGTAATGGCTTGAAATTTTGCCAAGTCGATTTACCGAGTTTTTATACCGACTTTGTCATACAGAGTATGTTTTAACTTGAAATTTCGCTAAGGAATAATAGCGAGTTTGTCGTAACGAGTTTGTATTAACTCGGTAGAGTGACTTAGAAAATTTTCAAACCAAAATGTTGATGATCACGTACCGGTTTGTACCAACTTGATAAAAACACTTAACAAATAAGGAATAAATGATGAGCAAGTTTTGAAAAGAAACTCGGTATGTGTAACCTGAGTGAGTGACAGTTGTGTGTCAGGTACGAGATTCCTTTTGTCAGGTACAAACTGACAGTTGTCAATCGCAGGAACACGGCGGCCGGAAATTCGACAATCTAGCCGGAAAACGTACAACCACCAAAACTTACTGAATCGAAAACAGTGTAAACAGTGGATAGACACACAATCACACCGGGATTTCAACCCACCTAATTTTGAGCTTAATTTAAGAATTTTTCAACCGATTTTTAGATTTCAGATCTTGGTTGTTACAAACTCGGTGGTATATACCGAGTTTGTATATTTTGCTTTACACTTTCACAGATTTCAAAAGATAGCCAATAATCATATTTTTCACTGTACACCTTTTTTTTTATTGCCATTAACATTACCGACAATAAACAAATATATAATGATATATTAATATACCTAAAAGTCCAAGGTAACAATAAGTCGTAATAACAAAGAAACTAAAATAAGTAAGTAAAATATCATAAATATCTAAAATCTCCATCAGTTGTTCAATCTATTGACTATTAAACTCTAGATACCCAATTTTCATCAAAAACAAATCTCTTAACTGATTTGTCATCAATCTTTCATTCCTTCCCATCCTTTTCCTTTGCTTTTCTCAATTTCATCCTTCACAATCACAACCTTTTTTCTGAACGTTTCTTCTTGTCGTATTAATCAAGTCGTGAACACGAATATCGAACATCACATGATCCTTTAGCCATATGGAAATAGGTTTGTGGCATGACCTTAACAACAACAACGGAAGCCCCTATAGTAAAGGATGAGCACGTAGGTAATGAAAGCGGTCTTAATCACAATCTTCGCTATTTCGGATTCCACTCGGTCCGACTGCATTTTCCAAAACTTTATTTTCCTATCGTCTGGCGGAGGTGTCTGGTTTCCGGCGACGGAGAAGCATATGGTTAGAGGCGACAAAAGCGATATTATTATTATTATTATTATTATTATTATTATTATTATTATTATATAATATATCTATTAATGTTTACTATTATTATTATTATTATTATTATTATTATTATTATTATTATTATTATTATTATTATTATTATTATTATTATTATTATTATTATTATTATTATTATTATTATTATTATTATTATTATTATTATTATTATTATTATTATTATTATTATTATTATTATTATTATTACTATTATTATTATTATTATTATTATTATTAATATTATTATTATTATATATTTTATTATTATTTTATTATTATTATTATTATTATTATTATTATTATTATTATTATTATTATTATTATTATTATATCTCTTATTATTATTATTATTATTATTATTATTATTATTATTATTATTATTATTATTATTATTATACTTTTAACTTGTTGGTAAGCTGTATCGAGGTAAGATAACATCTTTTGTCACCTGTTGGTACAACAAAATACGTTTTCATAAGTTAAACCTTCCAATTGAATATGTATGCACGTTTTATGTTCATGGGTGACTATGGGAGGTTGCAAAGGAGGTATTACTTACCATTTATGATGATTAACATACATATGCAGGTTGCAATGGTATGAGGTAAGTATATATGCATGAAATGATGGAATGATTATATATGTATGAAAATGTCGAAATGATATGATATATGTTTGCATGTGTGGCTTGATCACCTAGTCACTAGTCCTTGATTAGGATTGCCATGTTCACGTGCACGTTAAGGGCCCTAAAGTAAAAGATGATATGTGATTAGTATAGGTGAAAGCGTAGCCTAAACTAATTAAACGATTAAAGTCTCGAGCATTATGTAAAGTCTTGTGTTAAGCTTAACCCGTGCTAGCTCTTCGGGGCTGGTGCGTACGTGGTCACTTGAGTTGCTCCTTGTGGCATAGTTACGTTTGAGTATTCCGGGTGGAGTAACTAACCACCAATGCGTAAAGGCATAAACGGTTTATTCAGTTGGATTGACTTTGTCATTTTATTTTATTTTATTTTTGTTTTCACTCTCACTTTTCTCCCCCTTCACCACCATCAAGGTCACTTTCCTTTCCACTTCACTCACTCATGACTCTTTCGCTTTCTCTCCGTCACTGCATCGCCGGAAAAAGGTTTTGTTTTCTAGCAACGAAAACTCCTAGTTTTTCAAGCTTTTCAACTTCGACAGCAGTTTTATATCGCTATCGTAAGCTTCTGTCGCCTCTAACCATATGCTTTTTTGTCGTCGGAAACCAGATACTTTCGCCAGACGATAGGAAAATACAGTTTTTGTAACATCCCGAACGTTTTATGTTTGACTATTTGACTTTTCGTTAATTAACGTTAGGTCCGTTATGTTTATGTGCCCTATAAGGGATTATGTGATTAAATGCTTATGTGTTTAATATGAAATGAAGTAAAATGAATTAAATGAAAGTAATTTAAAGTAAAGTATGAAAGTTAAGTGCTTGTTAGATCGTTAAGTCTCCCGGTAAGTTAATTAAGCTACGAAAGTAAAGTTTAGGAAGTCGAGGGGCCTATGGGCACTAAAGGAAACTTATGGTCAGGAGTTTAAGGTCTAGTAAGACTCCAATAGCTGCTAATTTTCGTGATTAAGCCCTAGGAACAGATCCCCTCCCTCTCAAAACAAGTTTCCTCCAAGAATCAATCGTTTCGTGTCGTTTCGATCAAGTTTGATTAAGATTTCGAATCCTCAAAGTCATCTACAGGTAATATGGCTGATCTTACTCTTAAATCTGATCATGTATGTCTTAGAAGTGATTTCGATCCAGGCCATAGGGTTTGGGTTGGGTTATTTGATCAAACGTTTACCGAATTCTTGTTATTCGGGTGTTGTAATGATTGATTTGTGATGTAAAGCATTAAAGGATTGATTGATGGATTAAAGGCTTGAAAAGTATTGGAAAAAGGGTTAATTTTATGTCCCCAGGGCGGATTTGGGGTTTGGGTTCGTATGGAATTCGTTTGATCAAAGAACAAAATTAAGGTTTCTGGTCGACACTCCAGGTGCGACGCACCACATGTCAAGTGCGACGCACCTGATGCCCAGGTTGCACAAAGTATTTTGTTTAGCTTATATTCGATCTTATACTCATTCTAGGTTGTCGGGAGCACTTAGCAAGCACTATAAGATACTTTTAACTTGTTGGTAAGCTGTATCGAGGTAAGATAACATCTTTTGTCACCTGTTGGTACAACAAAATACGTTTTCATAAGTTAAACCTTCCAATTGAATATGTATGCACGTTTTATGTTCATGGGTGACTATGGGAGGTTGCAAAGGAGGTATTACTTACCATTTATGATGATTAACATACATATGCAGGTTGCAATGGTATGAGGTAAGTATATATGCATGAAATGATGGAATGATTATATATGTATGAAAATGTCGAAATGATATGATATATGTTTGCATGTGTGGCTTGATCACCTAGTCACTAGTCCTTGATTAGGATTGCCATGTTCACGTGCACGTTAAGGGCCCTAAAGTAAAAGATGATATGTGATTAGTATAGGTGAAAGCGTAGCCTAAACTAATTAAACGATTAAAGTCTCGAGCATTATGTAAAGTCTTGTGTTAAGCTTAACCCGTGCTAGCTCTTCGGGGCTGGTGCGTACGTGGTCACTTGAGTTGCTCCTTGTGGCATAGTTACGTTTGAGTATTCCGGGTGGAGTAACTAACCACCAATGCGTAAAGGCATAAACGGCTTATTCAGTTGGATTGACTTTGTCATTCCTTAACGACGCCGATGGACCACCTTATGGTTTACCCATCATGTCGGGTGTGAGGACTCCAAGTATGGTTTATGACCGCCTACACACAACCCCACATCCCTATGTAAGTGGCATAAGTCACTTAGCCTACATCTTGGCAAAGAAATAAAGAAAGAAAGATGAAGAAAGAAAGTATAGGCACACCTTAGGACATGATGAACCTAATGTGTATCTTATGATGTTATGAATGTGTGTGATATTAACATAAAATGCAGATTTTGTTAATATATGTAATTGGCAAACGTTTTCAAATCTATGTTATCTTACTTAGCTAATTTTATTAGCTAACACTTGTTCTTTGAAAATGTTGTGCCTTCAGGATAATCAAGTTTGAGCTAGGCGAGGATTAGCTTGGTGAGAGTTGGGTAGAATGAATAAAGAAGCTTAGCAAAGACATTAAACGCTTAGACTTCCTTTAGCCTTATGTTTGGCTATTTTGTTTATGTTTAAGAATTGTAATGATGGGCATTTATGTAGGTGCCAAAGCTTGGATTTACTTTTATTATTTTGACGATGCTAGAAGTAACACCAATTTTAAAGGTACCATCCGTTACGGATGGGGCAGATTTTATATGTGATCCTTTCCGCTTATTTTAAACGCCGTTTGGCAAAGATTTTTCAAAATCCAAGTTTTTAAACGACGGGTGTTACAAGTTGGTATCAGAGAAATGGTTTAAGTGAACCAAAATTCGACCAAGACCTTAGGATTTTGGACTTAAACCGTATGAGAAATGATTGGCTTAGGTAGTAATGCTTTAGCTTTATGATGAAAATACGTTTAGGACGGGTTGGGATGAGAGTGAGTGTAGGTTTATGGCTTATATACGATTATGGTATGCTTGTGTAATTAAGTAGGCCTAACCTTACATTGTTCTCATTCGATTCATCTCTAACGTTCGCCACTAAATTGTAGAAAGATGGTTAATACTCGTGCCAGCAGTCAAAGAGATGGAGCTAATGCTAGCAATGCTCCGGCTAATCAAAATGGGGCTGGGAATGGTGTTAACCAAAGGCCTCCTCGAAGGCCATTTCCGGGTGCACAACCCACAAGGTCTGAGATTGATAGAGCTAACCCAGTGATTGAACAAGTTCCTACCCAAGCTGAAATGCATGAAGAGTTGAGGGCTATTCGAGCTCTCTTGTTGAGGAATGAAGAAGAGTTGAATCAACTTAGGGCTGAGAGAGAAGCTAGCTTGCAACGAGATGAGCATACGGATGGGAATTACTCTAACCGCTCAAACCGTAGCGAGCCATCAATGGTAAGGTCACAGGTTGCTCCTGGAAATGTTGTTGCTGAAGTGAATGGTGCGGGAAATATAGTGGCGCCTCGTGCTCCTCGCGTCCATCACTTCAAATATGAAAGCTTTAAGAAGTGTGGTGCCAAGGAGTTTGATGGCACTCTTGATGCAGTGGGCGCCATGGAATGGCTTACTGACACTGAAGTGGTGTTTGCTTCATGCTACTGTCCTGATGATATGAAGGTATTATGTGCTACACGGGTGTTGACAAAGAATGCCCGGAATTGGTGGAGATCTGCTACTGTTTCATTGACTCCCGAGGTACTTGCTGCTATGCCTTGGGATACATTCAAAGAAAAGTTTTTGGAAGAATATGTGGGTACTCGTGAGTTGAGGCTGATTGAGAAGGAATTCAGAGCTTTGACTGCTAAGCCCGGTGCCATAGGTGAGTATGCTCGCTCGTTTACAGAAAAGTTACAGTTTGTAGGTCGTATGGTGCCAAGGGAAATTGATCAGATTGAAGCATATTGTGATGGTCTCCCCGCTAGCTATCGTGGCCTTTGTAGGCAACATACTACATTGTCTGCTGCGATTAAGGAGTCCAAGAGGCTGGATGATGACTTCAAAGGTGAAAAGGTTGCAGTAAAAGCTAATGATGACAAGCAATCAGGTTCAAAAAGGAAGCATGATGGGTTAAATGGATCTAATAGGAAGTTCAAGAAAGGTTCATCTTCAAGAGGTGGGGGCAGCAACTATGCCAAGCCTAAGAATTGGTGTGGTACTTGTAAGGCGCCTCATTCGGGTCCATGTTCAGATAAGACCCGAAGGTGTGATACTTGTGGTGGTACGGGTCATCCTACTTCAGAATGCAAAGACAAGCCAAAGTGTTACCGGTGCCAACAAACCGGTCATTTCATCAAGGATTGCCCACAAGGAAGAGATGATGGAAAGAAGACGACTGTCCAAAAGCCTAAAGCTCGAGCCTTTCAGCTGACAGTCGAAGCTGCCAAGGATAACGATGAGGTAGTAAGCGGTACATTTCTTGTTAACTCAAAACCTGCTTCTGTACTTTTTGATTCGGGTGCAAATAGATCTTTTGTGTCCACTTTATTTGCTCCTAAGCTTGATAGGGTCACTACTCCTCTTGATTGCTCTATAGAGGTCGAAATTGCTAACGGTACCATTAGTGACATTCAAGTAGGTTATGATGATTGTTCTATTGAGATTGAAGGTCGCTCTTTTCCGGTTCAGTTATTGCCTACCACTCTAGCCGGTTTTGATATAGTGATAGGTATGGATTGGTTATCTCAAAATGATGCTACCATTTTATGTTCTCAAAAGGTCGTGCGGTTCGCCACTCCGGATGGTGAGGTCATTTCCGTTTATGGAGATAAGAAGAAAGGGAGCATAAAGATTATTAATTTGATGAAGGCTCTCAATTGCATTCGGCACAACAAGAATCACTTTCTTGCTTATGTTATCGATACACGAAAAGAGAAGTCTCCGATCTCTAATGTTGATATAGTTTCTGAATTTTCTGATGTCTTTCCGGATGATCTTCCCGGTATTCCTCCCGACCGAGAGGTCACTTTTCAGATTGATCTTGTACCCGGTGCTACTCCTGTTGCAAAAGCACCATATCGCTTAGCTCCTACAGAAATGAAAGAGTTAATGTCTCAGCTTCAAGAGCTACTTGACAAAGGTTTCATACAACCAAGTTCCTCGCCTTGGGGAGCTCCGGTTCTTTTTGTCAAAAAGAAAGACGGTTCTATGCGCATGTGCATAGACTACCGTGAGCTGAATAAGAGAACGGTTAAGAACAAGTATCCTCTCCCGCGTATTGATGATCTTTTCGATCAGCTTCATGGTGCTTCTTATTTCTCTAAGATTGATTTGCGGTCTGGCTACCATCAATTAAAAGTCAAAAAGGAAGATGTGGCCAAGACAGCTTTTCGTACACGTTATGGGCACTATGAGTTTCTTGTCATGCCTTTTGGGTTGACAAATGCTCCAGCCGCTTTTATGGATTTAATGAATCGGGTATGTCGCCCATTCTTAGATCATTTTGTGATTGTCTTCATTGACGATATTCTAATTTATTCAAAGTCTGAAGCCGAGCACCGTGAGCACTTAAGAGCTGTTCTTGAGGTTCTTAGGGAGAAAAAGTTATATGCAAAGTTCTCCAAGTGTGAATTCTGGCTCCGAGAAGTTCAATTTCTCGGGCATGTTATCTCTTCTGAAGGTATTAAAGTTGATCCCGCCAAGATTGAAGCTGTATCTAAATGGGAACAGCCAAAGACACCCACGGAGATTAAGAGTTTTCTCGGGTTAGCTGGCTATTATAGAAGGTTTATTCAAGATTTCTCCCGAATAGCTAAGCCAATGACTGAATTGACAAAGAAAGGAGTAAAGTTTGTGTGGACGGAAGCTCAAGAAAAGGCCTTTCAAACGCTTAAGACAAAGTTATGTGAAGCTCCTGTCCTAGCCTTACCCGAAGGTACTGATGATCTTGTTGTGTATAGTGATGCTTCTATTTCAGGTTTGGGTTGTGTCCTTATGCAAAGGGACAAAGTTATTGCATATGCTTCACGTCAGTTGAAGCCTCATGAAAAGAATTACCCGACCCATGATCTTGAATTGGCTGCAGTAGTGTTTGCTTTGAAGTTGTGGAGGCATTACTTATATGGCACCAAATGTACCTTGTATACGGATCATAAGAGTTTGCAATATGTGTTCTCACAAAAGGAAATGAATGTAAGGCAAAGGAGATGGATGGAACTTCTGAAAGATTATGATTGTGAGATTAAATATCATCCCGGTAAAGCCAATGTAGTGGCGGATGCATTAAGTAGGAAAGTGCAGAATTTTTCTTGTAGATTGATGAGCATGGTTGTTCAAGCCAAGTCGGGGTTACTCGACCGCATCAAGGAAGCCCAAGTTAAGGCTTTAATGAAGGATAATATCGATAATGAAAGCATTGGAAAGAAGAAAAGACTTGTGATGGAGACGAACAGCCGTGGATTTAAGACTTATAAGGGTCGAATATGGGTACCATTGCTTGGTGGTAACCGAGAATTGATCCTTGAAGAAGCTCATAGGTCAAGATATTCAGTCCATCCCGGTATTACCAAGATGTATGCAGATTTGAAGCCTATCTATTGGTGGCCAAACATTAAGGGAGAAGTTGCTCATTTTGTTGAAAGATGTTTGACTTGTGCACGTGTGAAAGCTGACCATAAAAAGCCGTATGGAATGTTGCACCAATTAGAGATTCCGGAATGGAAATGGGACCATATAACTATGGATTTTGTGACCAAGCTACCAAGAACTCCGAAGGGAAATGATATGGTATGGGTGATTGTTGATAGGTTAACGAAGAGTGCTCATTTCCTAGCAACGCGCCAAGATGTGCCATTGACCAAGATGGCAAAGATGTACATTGATGAAGTTGTCTCAAAGCATGGTGTTCCATTATCTATTGTGTCGGATCGAGACACGAGGTATGTATCTAGTTTTTGGAAAAGTCTTCAACGAGCATTAGGTACTAGAGTAAATTTGAGTACCGCCTATCATCCTCAAACGGATGGACAAAGTGAAAGAACCATACAAACATTGGAAGACATGTTGAGGGCTTGTGTATTAGAGTATGGTGGAGCATGGGATGATCATTTGAAGTTGATAGAATTCTCTTATAATAACAGCCATCATGCAAGTATTGGAATGCCACCATTTGAAATGCTTTATGGTAGGAGATGTAGGACTCCGAGTTGTTGGATGGAACCCGGTGAGAAACAGTTTACGGGTCCTGAAATCATTGAAATCTCAGCTGAAAAAGTCAATGTAGCAAAAGAAGCACTTCGTGTGGCTAGAGAACGACAAAAGACTTATGCCGACAAGAAAAGGAAGCCAATCGAGTTTCAAGTTGGTGATTTGGTAATGCTGAAAGTTTCTCCATGGAAAGGAGTGATTCGTTTTGGAAAGAAAGGAAAGCTAAGTCCACGTTTCATTGGACCTTTCAAAATTCTGAAACGTATCAAGGATGTAGCTTATCAATTGGAACTACCTCCAGAATTGGATGGAATTCACCACACATTTCATGTTTCATATTTGAGGAAGTGTTTGGCCAATGAGTCTAGTGTTATTCCAATTGAGGATGTGAGCATAAATCCTCAGAAAAGAATAGTGGACGAACCAGTAGCGATACTCGGAAGAAAGCAAAAGAAACTTCGCCGAAAGTTGATTGATCTCGTGTTGATTAAATGGAAGCATAACCACGGTGAAAGTTTAACTTGGGAGACCGAGTCGGTGATGAAAGAGAAATATCCAGATTTGTTCGCTTCTGAGGCGATTCCGAGGACGGAATCCTCTTAAGGGGGAGGTAATTGTAACATCCCGAACGTTTTATGTTTGACTATTTGACTTTCCGTTAATTAACGTTAGGTCCGTTATGTTTATGTGCCCTATAAGGGATTATGTGATTAAATGCTTATGTGTTTAATATGAAATGAAGTAAAATGAATTAAATGAAAGTAATTTAAAGTAAAGTATGAAAGTTAAGTGCTTGTTAGATCGTTAAGTCTCCCGGTAAGTTAATTAAGCTACGAAAGTAAAGTTTAGGAAGTCGAGGGGCCTATGGGCACTAAAGGAAACTTATGGTCAGGAGTTTAAGGTCTAGTAAGACTCCAATAGCTGCTAATTTTCGTGATTAAGCCCTAGGAACAGATCCCCTCCCTCTCAAAACAAGTTTCCTCCAAGAATCAATCGTTTCGTGTCGTTTCGATCAAGTTTGATTAAGATTTCGAATCCTCAAAGTCATCTACAGGTAATATGGCTGATCTTACTCTTAAATCTGATCATGTATGTCTTAGAAGTGATTTCGATCCAGGCCATAGGGTTTGGGTTGGGTTATTTGATCAAACGTTTACCGAATTCTTGTTATTCGGGTGTTGTAATGATTGATTTGTGATGTAAAGCATTAAAGGATTGATTGATGGATTAAAGGCTTGAAAAGTATTGGAAAAAGGGTTAATTTTATGTCCCCAGGGCGGATTTGGGGTTTGGGTTCGTATGGAATTCGTTTGATCAAAGAACAAAATTAAGGTTTCTGGTCGACACTCCAGGTGCGACGCACCACATGTCAAGTGCGACGCACCTGATGCCCAGGTTGCACAAAGTATTTTGTTTAGCTTATATTCGATCTTATACTCATTCTAGGTTGTCGGGAGCACTTAGCAAGCACTATAAGATACTTTTAACTTGTTGGTAAGCTGTATCGAGGTAAGATAACATCTTTTGTCACCTGTTGGTACAACAAAATACGTTTTCA
>CM067173.1:127477222-127484722 GCA_034093135.1 Erigeron breviscapus
CATGGATACTAACGAGTGTCAACCATTGTATCTTGATATACAACAATACTATGAAAGTTTGAATATGAAGATTGAACAAAAGATTCCTTTACTTCTGGTTGAAAGGCAAGCTCTTAATGAGGCCAGGAATGGAGAGCAAAATGTAAGTATAATCTGATTTTTATTAGTGGTGGCAAATGGGTGGGTTGGGTAATGGGTTAGGGTCAGAAGGGTAATATTTAAAATGGTTTGGAACATTTTTTGAATTTTATAAATATCTATAAATGGTTTACGCGTTATGCATACACTTATGATGACTTTTGACATGTTTGATCTGCTCAATGGCTTCATTAAGGTGGACGTGTTATTTTGGGATAGAGGAAGTAGTTTTTATAAAAAGTAAACCAAAATCATCATGTTTACCATGAACGGGCCTAAGTGGCCACCTCGTGTATGTATTTTAAGGGAAAGATTATGATTTTTTTTTTTTTTTTTTTTTTTTTTTTTTTTTTTTTTTTTTTTTTTTTTTTTTTTTTTTTTTTTTTTTTTTTTTTTTTTTTTTTTTTTTTTTTTTTTTTTTTTTTTTTTTTTTTTTTTTTTTTTTTTTTTTTTTTTTTTTTTTTTTTTTTTTTTTTTTTTTTTTTTTTTTTTTTTTTTTTTTTTTTTTTTTTTTTTTTTTTTTTTTTTTTTTTTTTTTTTTTTTTTTTTTTTTTTTTTTTTTTTTTTTTTTTTTTTTTTTTTTTTTTTTTTTTTTTTTTTTTTTTTTTTTTTTTTTTTTTTTTTTTTTTTTTTTTTTTTTTTTTTTTTTTTTTTTTTTTTTTTTTTTTTTTTTTTTTTTTTTTTTTTTTTTTTTTTTTTTTTTTTTTTTTTTTTTTTTTTTTTTTTTTTTTTTTTTTTTTTTTTTTTTTTTTTTTTTTTTTTTTTTTTTTTTTTTTTTTTTTTTTTTTTTTTTTTTTTTTTTTTTTTTTTTTTTTTTTTTTTTTTTTTTTTTTTTTTTTTTTTTTTTTTTTTTTTTTTTTTTTTTTTTTTTTTTTTTTTTTTTTTTTTTTTTTTTTTTTTTTTTTTTTTTTTTTTTTTTTTTTTTTTTTTTTTTTTTTTTTTTTTTTTTTTTTTTTTTTTTTTTTTTTTTTTTTTTTTTTTTTTTTTTTTTTTTTTTTTTTTTTTTTTTTTTTTTTTTTTTTTTTTTTTTTTTTTTTTTTTTTTTTTTTTTTTTTTTTTTTTTTTTTTTTTTTTTTTTTTTTTTTTTTTTTTTTTTTTTTTTTTTTTTTTTTTTTTTTTTTTTTTTTTTTTTTTTTTTTTTTTTTTTTTTTTTTTTTTTTTTTTTTTTTTTTTTTTTTTTTTTTTTTTTTTTTTTTTTTTTTTTTTTTTTTTTTTTTTTTTTTTTTTTTTTTTTTTTTTTTTTTTTTTTTTTTTTTTTTTTTTTTTTTTTTTTTTTTTTTTTTTTTTTTTTTTTTTTTTTTTTTTTTTTTTTTTTTTTTTTTTTTTTTTTTTTTTTTTTTTTTTTTTTTTTTTTTTTTTTTTTTTTTTTTTTTTTTTTTTTTTTTTTTTTTTTTTTTTTTTTTTTTTTTTTTTTTTTTTTTTTTTTTTTTTTTTTTTTTTTTTTTTTTTTTTTTTTTTTTTTTTTTTTTTTTTTTTTTTTTTTTTTTTTTTTTTTTTTTTTTTTTTTTTTTTTTTTTTTTTTTTTTTTTTTTTTTTTTTTTTTTTTTTTTTTTTTTTTTTTTTTTTTTTTTTTTTTTTTTTTTTTTTTTTTTTTTTTTTTTTTTTTTTTTTTTTTTTTTTTTTTTTTTTTTTTTTTTTTTTTTTTTTTTTTTTTTTTTTTTTTTTTTTTTTTTTTTTTTTTTTTTTTTTTTTTTTTTTTTTTTTTTTTTTTTTTTTTTTTTTTTTTTTTTTTTTTTTTTTTTTTTTTTTTTTTTTTTTTTTTTTTTTTTTTTTTTTTTTTTTTTTTTTTTTTTTTTTTTTTTTTTTTTTTTTTTTTTTTTTTTTTTTTTTTTTTTTTTTTTTTTTTTTTTTTTTTTTTTTTTTTTTTTTTTTTTTTTTTTTTTTTTTTTTTTTTTTTTTTTTTTTTTTTTTTTTTTTTTTTTTTTTTTTTTTTTTTTTTTTTTTTTTTTTTTTTTTTTTTTTTTTTTTTTTTTTTTTTTTTTTTTTTTTTTTTTTTTTTTTTTTTTTTTTTTTTTTTTTTTTTTTTTTTTTTTTTTTTTTTTTTTTTTTTTTTTTTTTTTTTTTTTTTTTTTTTTTTTTTTTTTTTTTTTTTTTTTTTTTTCCCCGAATAGCCTACATATCAAGACAAGACAAAACGCCTCCATTTGAGAAGAAGCTCGCAGAATTTTTTAAACACCAGATAGAATCTGATACGTCTCAGGTGTATGGAAATGGTTTCAGAGCTGGCAACCGGGCTGTGCTTAAATATGGGCTTCAAAAGACCTTACACCACATACAATCGACAGGGAACTTCCCATATTAAACAAGTTTTATATCATGTACCTTTTGTCAAAGTGAGGTGTTCTAGCCTCTATATATATTGTGTCAGAATATTAAGAAAGTATACCATGAATAAGATTGATATGATACATTTAAGTTTTTGTAACCTATAGAGTTGATACTTATGTAATATGTTTTTGTATTAATAAAATTACCAAAAAACTTCTATTAGTAGTACAAAATTTTGGTCTAATAAATGAAAAATAAAACCTATAGCAACCTTTATTATTAGGTGTGGAGCCCGCTTGACGTGCAGATAAACCTACACGTCGAGACAGGAAATTCAGAGTTTTCCTATATATATTCCTCCTTAAGTAACCTTAAGCTAATAATTAAAATAGCTCTTTAATTTGAATTGTGAATTTAAAATCTTGGTGACCGAAAATAACCACATTGAATTCTTGTGTCGTACTGTTTTTGTGTTTTTGATTGCTTTACTTTCAGTTTTAATTTTATTGTTGTAAGTGTGATCGTTGTCACATTAACAAATTTAACTAAAGAAGACATTACCTAATCCATGCTGGGATGTTGCAAAATCAATCACATATCTGTCATTTTCCTCAATTTCCTACGCTAAGAATCTTTCCAACCTGAACTAGGACAATGTTATGTATGTATTATATCATATAGCCAATGTTACACTCAGATGCCGTTTCTACACTTAAGTGAGTACATTATTTTGCTATGTATTATAATATCACAGGTTAATGTGATTTGGAAACAAAATATATGATTATATGTTAACTATTGGTTGAATGGTTGAGAATTTGAGATATTGATTAACTGAATTGAATTGTTAAAAGACTACAAATATTGAATGACGATCCATGTACTTGTACAATATGGATCCATATCATTGATGATGATATGTAAGCTACTAGGACATGTTTTAATGTTCTTAATAACATGCCTAGTTATCTTTAATAGATTTCTCTAAAAATGTAGAAACAAATAAATTAAGACATTAAAATTCATTTATCATAATTATCTTATAATAATGTGATTAATAATATTAAAAAACTTCGTAAAAAGACACATCTTAAAGTTGAATATAATTATCGATGACATAGCTGAATGGTACAAGATATCTCACATAAGTCTCTCAATGATGCAAGACCAAGGTTCGAGTTTTGCTGAGGGGCAGGGTTTTATCCCAATTAAATGTTATGTCTTTAGGCAGTTTAATTGGGGATTTTCCTCCTACTAGGTATTAGGGTGAGGGGGCTCTCTAGCGCGGATCCGGTTAAGACAACGTAAGTTAGATCCTCTGTTGCGAGCAAATGATCCACACCTTTAAAAAAAAATACAAATTGTGAATAATGCTTAAAAAAAACAATAAAATAAACGTTCAACGATCACAAGGTTTGTAATATATATAAGTTATCCCGGAAGAACACAGTTTTTTATTTATTTATTTATTTATTTATTTATTTATTTATTTATTTATTTATTTATTTATTTATTTATTTATTTATTTATTTATTTATTTATTTATTTATTTATTTATTTATTTATTTATTTATTTATTTATTTATTTATTTATTTATTTATTTATTTATTTATTTATTTATTTATTTATTTATTTATTTATTTATTTATTTATTTATTTATTTATTTATTTATTTATTTATTTATTTATTTATTTATTTATTTATTTATTTATTTATTTATTTATTTATTTATTTATTTATTTATTTATTTATTTATTTATTTATTTATTTATTTATTTATTTATTTATTTATTTATTTATTTATTTATTTATTTATTTATTTATTTATTTATTTATTTATTTATTTATTTATTTATTTATTTATTTATTTATTTATTTATTTATTTATTTATTTATTTATTTATTTATTTATTTATTTATTTATTTATTTATTTATTTATTTATTTATTTATTTATTTATTTATTTATTTATTTATTTATTTATTTATTTATTTATTTATTTATTTATTTATTTATTTATTTATTTATTTATTTATTTATTTATTTATTTATTTATTTATTTATTTATTTATTTATTTATTTATTTATTTATTTATTTATTTATTTATTTATTTATTTATTTATTTATTTATTTATTTATTTATTTATTTATTTATTTATTTATTTATTTATTTATTTATTTATTTATTTATTTATTTATTTATTTATTTATTTATTTATTTATTTATTTATTTATTTATTTATTTATTTATTTATTTATTTATTTATTTATTTATTTATTTATTTATTTATTTATTTATTTATTTATTTATTTATTTATTTATTTATTTATTTATTTATTTATTTATTTATTTATTTATTTATTTATTTATTTATTTATTTATTTATTTATTTATTTATTTATTTATTTATTTATTTATTTATTTATTTATTTATTTATTTATTTATTTATTTATTTATTTATTTATTTATTTATTTATTTATTTATTTATTTATTTATTTATTTATTTATTTATTTATTTATTTATTTATTTATTTATTTATTTATTTATTTATTTATTTATTTATTTATTTATTTATTTATTTATTTATTTATTTATTTATTTATTTATTTATTTATTTATTTATTTATTTATTTATTTATTTATTTATTTATTTATTTATTTATTTATTTATTTATTTATTTATTTATTTATTTATTTATTTATTTATTTATTTATCTTTTTTATTTATTAAATAATTGTCTTTTTTTTTAGTTATCGTATCTTTTTTAATATATGTAAGTTATTTATTTATTTACTTATTTATATATATATATATATGCTAATATATCATATGTATATATATATATATATAAGCATGTAACTACATTGTGTATTTACATTGATCAATATATATATATAATATATATATATATATGTATCATTTTGTTATTAGATGAAGTTTTAAATGCATTAATTTATATATATATATATATATATATATATATATATATATATATATATATATATATATATATATATATATATATATATATATATATATATATATATATATATATATATATATATATATATATATATATATATATATATATATATATATATATATATATATATATATATATATATATATATATATATATATATATATATATATATATATATATATATATATATATATATATATATATATATATATATATATATATATATATATATATATATATATATATATATATATATATATATATATATATATATATATATATATATATATATATATATATATATATATATATATATATATATATATATATATATATATATATATATATATATATATATATATATATATATATATATATATATATATATATATATATATATATATATATATATATATATATATATATATATATATATATATATATATATATATATATATATATATATATATATATATATATATATATATATATATATATATATATATATATATATATATATATATATATATATATATATATATATATATATATATATATATATATATATATATATATATATATATATATATATATATATATATATATATATATATATATATATATATATATATATATATATATATATATATATATATATATATATATATATATATATATATATATATATATATATATATATATATATATATATATATATATATATATATATATATATATATATATATATATATATATATATATATATATATATATATATATATATATATATATATATATATATATATATATATATATATATATATATATATATATATATATATATATATATATATATATGTAACCAAATACGAGTGTTTATATTCACGCAAAAGATATATATATATATATATACATATATATATATATATAAAACAGAAAATAACCGTGACGCCTGAAACACAAAAACAGACCAAAAATACAAACTAAAAAAAAAAAAAAAAAAAAAAAAAAAAAAAAAAAAAAAAAAAAAAAAAAAAAAAAAAAAAAAAAAAAAAAAAAAAAAAAAAAAAAAAAAAAAAAAAAAAAAAAAAAAAAAAAAAAAAAAAAAAAAAAAAAAAAAAAAAAAAAAAAAAAAAAAAAAAAAAAAAAAAAAAAAAAAAAAAAAAAAAAAAAAAAAAAAAAAAAAAAAAAAAAAAAAAAAAAAAAAAAAAAAAAAAAAAAAAAAAAAAAAAAAAAAAAAAAAAAAAAAAAAAAAAAAAAAAAAAAAAAAAAAAAAAAAAAAAAAAAAAAAAAAAAAAAAAAAAAAAAAAAAAAAAAAAAAAAAAAAAAAAAAAAAAAAAAAAAAAAAAAAAAAAAAAAAAAAAAAAAAAAAAAAAAAAAAAAAAAAAAAAAAAAAAAAAAAAAAAAAAAAAAAAAAAAAAAAAAAAAAAAAAAAAAAAAAAAAAAAAAAAAAAAAAAAAAAAAAAAAAAAAAAAAAAAAAAAAAAAAAAAAAAAAAAAAAAAAAAAAAAAAAAAAAAAAAAAAAAAAAAAAAAAAAAAAAAAAAAAAAAAAAAAAAAAAAAAAAAAAAAAAAAAAAAAAAAAAAAAAAAAAAAAAAAAAAAAAAAAAAAAAAAAAAAAAAAAAAAAAAAAAAAAAAAAAAAAAAAAAAAAAAAAAAAAAAAAAAAAAAAAAAAAAAAAAAAAAAAAAAAAAAAAAAAAAAAAAAAAAAAAAAAAAAAAAAAAAAAAAAAAAAAAAAAAAAAAAAAAAAAAAAAAAAAAAAAAAAAAAAAAAAAAAAAAAAAAAAAAAAAAAAAAAAAAAAAAAAAAAAAAAAAAAAAAAAAAAAAAAAAAAAAAAAAAAAAAAAAAAAAAAAAAAAAAAAAAAAAAAAAAAAAAAAAAAAAAAAAAAAAAAAAAAAAAAAAAAAAAAAAAAAAAAAAAAAAAAAAAAAAAAAAAAAAAAAAAAAAAAAAAAAAAAAAAAAAAAAAAAAAAAAAAAAAAAAAAAAAAAAAAAAAAAAAAAAAAAAAAAAAAAAAAAAAAAAAAAAAAAAAAAAAAAAAAAAAAAAAAAAAAAAAAAAAAAAAAAAAAAAAAAAAAAAAAAAAAAAAAAAAAAAAAAAAAAAAA
>CM067173.1:127489722-127557222 GCA_034093135.1 Erigeron breviscapus
CACAACCTTATTTACATACTCTAATTTTAAGTAACAATAGCTATATTTTTATTTTATTATTGCATAAATTGGCTTACTAATACACTGAAGTTAGGACATTGGCAATGTTTACGGAATATAAACATTTTGGTTTCCTTCTGAATTCTGATGCTAGTAAGGGTGAGTATCAGTCGTGTATGTCCCAAATGCCCAAAAAAAATCTTTGGTTATTTATATGCAGAGAATATCTGGCTAACATGCAGAGAAGTTTACTCTTAACAAACAATAACATTTTTTGCAATTTTTTTTAATTTGGGGTTGAAGATTATAAATGATGAATGTAGTTTGGTCTGTAACTATTTGTGGTTTATGCAGCAAAAGAAAAGGCTCAACAAACTAAAGCTTTTCTCCATGTCTTGAAGTATTCAAATGGAGGAGTTCTTGAGGTCCATATTTATCTTTCCATTCTTCCCCTCGATCTTGTTCTGCCTGCATAACTGTACATCTTTTTTTCAGATAATATTTAACAAATTCTATTTGTAAAACATGTGTAGCCTGCAAAACTATACAAGTTGAAGCATCTTTCAAAGGTGGAGGTTTTAACTAATGACCCTAGTGGATGCACATTTATGCTGGTAATGTTTCTTTAACATGACTTGTATTCTTTGATTTCTCAGGGTTACAATGTGTTCTTTATAGCAAGTTTACTGATCAATGATTATATTAGATAGACTGCTCCTTCACTTACTTAATTGGCTATTCCTTCTATAGGGTTTTGATAATCTTAGAAGTCAAAGTGTTGCTCCTCCTCAATGGACCATGCGGAATATTGATGACAGGTAATGTTGCCTCAATTTATACATTACTTCAAGTCTTCAACGATGATAACATAAATCAGTTTTCAGTAATAATGTATTTTCGGATGTTATAGGAACCGTCTCTTGCTCTATATATTGAACATGTGTAAAGACGTATTGGGCCGTCTGCCCAAAGTTGTGGGTATTGATGTAGTGGAGATGGCTCTTTGGGCCAAGGTGTGTATAAATGTTCCTAATTGATAAATGTTGCATCCATTGTTTATTACATATAATAATAATAATAATATAATAATAATAATAATAATAATAATAATAATAATAAAAAATTTAATAATAATAATAATAATAATAATAATAATAATAATAATAATAATAATAATAATAATAATAATAATAATAATAATAATAACAATAATAATAATAATAATAATAATAATAATAATAATAATAATAATAATAATAATAATAATAATAATATTAATAATAATAATAATAATAATAATAATAATAATAATAATAATAATAATAATAATAATAATAATAATAATAATAATAATAATAATAATAATAATAATAATAATAATAATAATAATAATAATAATAATAATAATAATAATAATAATAATAATAATAATAATAATAATAATAATAATAATAATAATAATAATAATAATAATAATAATAATAATAATAATAATAATAATAATAATAATAATAATAATAATAATAATAATAATAATAATAATAATAATAATAATAATAATAATAATAATAATAATAATAATAATAATAATAATAATAATAATAATAATAATAATAATAATAATAATAATAATAATAATAATAATAATAATAATAATAATAATAATAATAATAATAATAATAATAATAATAATAATAATAATAATAATAATAATAATAATAATAATAATAATAATAATAATAATAATAATAATAATAATAATAATAATAATAATAATAATAATAATAATAATAATAATAATAATAATAATAATAATAATAATAATAATAATAATAATAATAATAATAATAATAATAATAATAATAATAATAATAATAATAATAATAATAATAATAATAATAATAATAATAATAATAATAATAATAATAATAATAATAATAATAATAATAATAATAATAATAATAATAATAATAATAATAATAATAATAATAATAATAATAATAATAATAATAATAATAATAATAATAATAATAATAATAATAATAATAATAATAATAATAATAATAATAATAATAATAATAATAATAATAATAATAATAATAATAATAATAATAATAATAATAATAATAATAATAATAATAATAATAATAATAATAATAATAATAATAATAATAATAATAATAATAATAATAATAATAATAATAATAATAATAATAATAATAATAATAATAATAATAATAATAATAATAAAATAATAATAATAATAATAATAATAATAATAATAATAATAATAATAATAATAATAATAATAATAATAATAATAAGATGGACCTGCCACAGATGGCGTTGCAGAAAGTGACATGAAGGTTACAGTTGAAAAGAACTTGTTTCTCAAGCAGAAGAAGAGGACATGGAGGCTCTTTTGAGCGTGTATGTTTACTATGTTTCTTTCGCTGTTCCTAAGGGCCAAGATACTTAATTGTGAAACAATGGGTTATATATTAATAAAATAACACCATATATTAACATTGTATATAGATATGTGATGGGTATCGGGGAAGCAGAAGCCTTTTCTGAACGGTTAAAGCGTGAACTTCATGCTTTGGAAGCAGCAAATGTTCATGCTATTTTGGAAAGCGAGCCTTTGGTAGATGAGGTAAATATTCCATTCTAGCCTGATTTCACCAATCTTGTTTTGACTTCCCACGTGATGGTCAACTAATGTATTTTCTTTATGCTTAATGTTGAGCAGGTGTTGCAGGGGCTTGAGGCAGCCACAGTTTGTGTTGATGACATGGATGAATGGCTAGGGATTTTTAATGTAAAACTTAGACATATGAGAGAGGACATTGAGTCGGTACGTATTTATCTATATTTTCAAATTATTCCATATTTCACATCTACCTGAACTATACATATCTTTTAATCTGAAATCACAGATAGAAACCCGCAATAACCAGCTGGAAATGCAGTCTGTAAATAATAAAGCTCTAATCGAGGAGCTGGATAAGCTTCTTGAGAGACTGCGTATACCTTCAGAGGTACAACATATTCTATTGTTATAACTTTCTGAAACTAATTTAGAGGTGGCAAAATTGTTGGGTTAATGGGTTAGGTGATGGGTCAAAGTGGCTTTGGATCAATACAAGTAAATCTTTTGTCAGGTTTACTTGAATGCTTCTTGTCCAATTATTTTTACTTCTTTATAAATGCCGGGTGTGTGATATTTATACACTTAATAAACTGGGTGGATTAATAGGGTTTTTCGAGAGTCCTGGTTTCCAGGCATACGTGTAATTTAGTAGTAGGAGTAGAATAAAATGCCGTTCAAAAAGCTTAGTTTCCCATGAGTAGATATTTGCCTCTACTTCTAACTTCCAAAAAGCTTTTAGAACCCCCCTGCTCCAGTTTCAGGCTTTCAGTTCTAAGTATAGATATACTACTAGGGTAGATGAACAGGCTGGGAGTCCCATGGGTAGATACTTGCGGGGTTAATTTCATGTACATTGCTTATGAGTCGTAGGTTCCCATGGGTAGATAATTGCTTCTTCCACTAGGTTTAGATACCCGATATGCTTCTAGCATAGGTTTGATAGCAGCCTTGACATATAGGCTTATATAGGCTTTTCTGATATTTTTATACTCGTGTATTCTTGTCTGCATACTTGGTTGTTCATATTCTTTTCATTTTTGACACTTAAGCGTGCGCATAAACACCCCCCACCACCTTCTCTTTCCCTAACTCCATGCACACACTATTTACTCTCTCACGCTCTGTCCATAAGCCCTTTTGGAAGCAGTCTCTCTACCCTTGGGTAGGGGTAAGACTTTCTACATCCCACCTTCCCCATACCCTGCTCATGGCGGGATTGGGAACCGTTGAGGTATTTTGCTCAAAAGCTACAGTTTGTAATACTTCAACCCGTTTGACCCATTTTTCTTTTACCTATTTTTTTCTTTTGTCTTTTTAACCAACTTGTTTGACCCTTCAGATATAAAGCATAACCTCAAACGACCCAATTATAACTAATTGGTTGAAATTGCCACATCTAGGAATTGTCTAGGTATTAGTTCAATAATCCTGTGTCTTTTCCAGTATGCAGCTTGCCTAACAGGAGGTTCCTTTGACGAGGCTCGCATGCTTCAAAATATAGAAGCATGTGAATGGTTAACAGGTGCTTTACGTGGCCTTGAAGCACCTAGTTTGGATCCAAATTTTGCCAGCATTAGAGCGGTATATTGATTTCTAACTTTTTCTTCTCCTTCCATTTTCTGTTCATGACATGTAAACTAACCCCAGTTTTCTTAAATTACAGGTCAGGGAGAAGAGAGCAGAACTTGACAAATTAAAAACAACTTTTGTTCGAAGAGCCTCTGAGTTTTTGAGAAATTATTTTGCTAGTTTGGTTGATTTCATGATAAGTGATAAAAGTTACTTCTCCCAGGTGTGTTCTGTTCTGTTTCTTGTTTATTCTAGGGATGACAATATTGACCCATTTACTCAAATGGGTCAATTTAAAAAAATGTAGTTGTCAGGGTAACAGGTCAAATAGGTTTTGAAGTCATCCAAAGGCTCTTTTTAATGCATACAAGCTCCCAAGTATTCTGATCCAGAGATCTAGACACATTAATTACTTATAAAATTGACAAACAAATGGTAACCAAACAGCATGAAGTGACCTGTTTTGACCTCTTTTAAAGTAACACGTGTAAATCGAAACATTGTTATTTTTTCCATTACACAAAATGCCCGACCCGCCTGTTGCCACTTTTAAGTATTTGTATTGTTAAAGACCTTGAAATTCATAAGTATGGGTTTTGCGGGTGTTTTGAATTGGACAGCGGGGGCAGCTTAAGAGGCCTGATCATGCTGATCTTCGCTTCAAATGCAGGACTTATGCTCGCCTGCTACAACACTTGAAGGTCAGTTTTATATGTATAAGCTATACAATCAGTAATAAAAAAAGATATTTCAACTTAATAGTATAACAAAAGCATCCTCTACTCGTTATATGCAGAGTCTTGATAAAAATTGTTTGGGCCCTTTGAGGAAAGCTTACTGCATGTCCCTTAATCTGCTTTTACGGCGCGAGGTATGGGTCATAAACTTGTTAATAACATTCTTTCTAAATATAGCATTTTATGGCTCTGCTAAGACATGAAACTGCAAAGATATTTTATTAAAACATTTCTATTGTTTCCAGGCTCGTGAATTTGCTAATGAGCTTCGAGCTGGTACTAAAGCATCAAGAAATCCAACTGTCTGGCTTGAAGGCTCCACTGGTTCAAATCAGAATGTTAACAATGCAGATACTTCCACAGTCTCAGAAGCATATGCCAAGATGCTAACTATATTTATCCCACTCCTTGTTGATGAGGTAAGTTATTTATCGTAATTATTATTGTTAATTTTTAATGGAAAATGTCGTAACTATCTTCACTATTGCAGAGTTCATTCTTCTCGCACTTCATGTGCTTTGGAGTTTCTGCGCTTGCTGCACCAGGGAGTCCTGCGAATGGTGACAATACCAATGAAGATGACTTAGGGATTATGGACATTGATGATAATGACAGCAACAACAAAAGTAAAATATATTTCACTCTTTAACTTATGCTTAGAGTTGGCAACATAGTTTCAGGTTGGGTAACGTGTTAAAAACAGGCTAGGTCGGTATTTTGATCTGCAAACAATTTTTATTCAAATCTGTTTTTTAGGGTTGTATTTATAGTAAGTTTTTTAGTTATAGTTATGAAAACAACAATATAATCAAGTTTGCAATAAATTGACTTAGGAGGTCGTATGCATTGAAATTAAACTTTGGGTGATTTCCCACCAGTTTGGTCTGGTTAAAATTTTCATTCGACTCATTTAAGATAAAACAACCCTAGTTGACTCTTAGAGACTGGTTCAAAATTTCTACCTAAACTTATACTGTTGTTGAGCGCTACACTTAAAATATTGCAGGTATATCTGAGCTTGGAGCACTAAATGAATCACTACGTGATTTACTAGATGGGATCCAGGTACTGGAATTAACTATATGATGCGATAGTTGACTAATAAAAAGTCTCTTTTACTCTTGTATTTGAATTAAGTTGACTTTTATTATGAAACATTCAATATATAATAGAACGAATTGCATTTTAGGTCCCTGTGTTATCACACATTTTGCAAGTTTGATACAAAAGTGTGAAAAGTCGCGAAACCCATCCCTGTCATATCACACCTGTTGCAATTTTGGTCCAAAACTAACGTGCCGTTAGAATTCAGCCGTTAATGCCCCCATGTGCTTGTCACATGGGGGGTAGTTTCGTCCATTTATTGCTCATAGGACCATTTCTGCAAAAAAAAAAAAAAATTGTATAAATCTAAAAAAAATTATTTTGTATAAATCTAAAAAATTATTTTTATATAAATCTAAAAAAATTATTTTGTATAAACACAATCGAAATAAACAATCTGATCTCATTCTCTTGTTCCTTTTTCAACTCCGATCCAAACCATGCCTAAGAAACCTAATCAAAATCGTGGAAAAAGTGCAAATAAATCTAAAAAAGTTGATGTTGAGTTCGACGGCCTTGATCCTAAATCTTTAGGGTTTAAATCCGATTCTGTTCAAGATAATGAAATCACTCGATCAAAATACAATCTGAGATCTAATTCCTCCAATTCTGAGTCATTTGTTACAGATTCATTCGAATCTAATGTTGCTGCTACGCTATTTCCTTCAAAAACGGTGGAAAACCCTAAAATCACCACACAACTTCCGCTCGCCGCCGCTGGGGTGGCTGCCGGCCACCAGGGGGAGGCCATGGCAGCGAATATCGATGGTGACGGGATTACTTTGATTAATTCTGACTGGAGAAACGATCTGGGGGCTGGGGGATCGAACAAAAACCCTAAAAATCCAGAAAACCCTAGCCGCCCCATATTTTCTTTCCCACCACCCACGGCTGCCGCTGCTACTGTTCAGATTCCGGTCAGCCACCAGGAGGCTCCTGGTGGTGCGACTGATAGATCCCAAGTGGCTGCTGCTTCGGGTAGTGTTGGGTCTTTGGGTTCAAACTTGAATGAAACACAAACCGAAAACACTTCTTTTTCATAGACTCATAGATATACTCGTATACAAAATATTATTTTTTTTTTTTTTTGCAGAAATGGTCCTATGAGCAATAAATGGACGAAACTACCCCCCATGTGACAAGCACATGGGGGCATTAACGACTGAATTCTAACGGCACGTTAGTTTTGGACCAAAATTGCAACAGGTGTGATATGACAGGGATGGGTTTCGCGACTTTTCACACTTTTGTATCAAACTTGCAAAATGTGTGATAACACAGGGACCAAAAATGCAATTCGTTCTATATAATATGTAAATAGGAAAACAAGTCATTTATAGCTGATATTGAATGAAAGAAGACAACCTTTTTGAGACAAACAAATATAGTAAGGTGGGGCAATAAGGATGGAACGGAGGGAGTAATGATTATAGTTTTATATATTGTGTAAGGTTTGCTCTTATGCGAATGATGATTAACAGGAGGATTTTTATGCGGTCGTAGACTGGGCATACAAGATTGATCCATTACGGTGCATATCAATGCATGGCATAACAGAACGGTATATTTCTGGTCAAAAAGCAGATGCAGCCGGATATGTGCGCCTTTTGCTTGATGCACTAGAAGAAAGAATAACTGCACAGTTTACCCATGTATGTTATAACTTTTATGTCGATCCAGTGTGATAATATTGAATCATGCCCACTTTTTTTTTTTTTTTTGCAGAAATGGTCCTATGAGCAATAAATGGACGAAACTACCCCCCATGTGACAAGCACATGGGGGCATTAACGACTGAATTCTAACGGCACGTTAGTTTTGGACCAAAATTGCAACAGGTGTGATATGACAGGGATGGGTTTCGCGACTTTTCACACTTTTGTATCAAACTTGCAAAATGTGTGATAACACAGGGACCAAAAATGCAATTCGTTCTATATAATATGTGTAAATAGGAAAACAAGTCATTTATAGCTGATATTGAATGAAAGAAGACAACCTTTTTGAGACAAACAAATATAGTAAGGTGGGGCAATAAGGATGGAACGGAGGGAGTAATGATTATAGTTTTATATATTGTGTAAGGTTTGCTCTTATGCGAATGATGATTAACAGGAGGATTTTTATGCGGTCGTAGACTGGGCATACAAGATTGATCCATTACGGTGCATATCAATGCATGGCATAACAGAACGGTATATTTCTGGTCAAAAAGCAGATGCAGCCGGATATGTGCGCCTTTTGCTTGATGCACTAGAAGAAAGAATAACTGCACAGTTTACCCATGTATGTTATAACTTTTATGTCGATCCAGTGTGATAATATTGAATCATGCCCACTTTTTTTTTTTTTGCTTTTTAAACTTAGAATTGCTTCTAAGTTGTCTCTTGAAATGCAGTTTGTAGATGAAGCTTGTCACCAGATAGAAAGAAATGAACGAAATGTTCGACAAATGGGTGTTTTGTCATACATTCCCAGGTAAAATGGTCATTTTTGTTACAAATATATTCAGTTTGGTACTAATTATTGGACATACATAATATATAATGGTCTGATGTCAATGTAGATTTGCAACTCTTGCTACACGTATGGAACAATATATCCAAGGACAGTCTAGAGATTTAGTCGATCAAGCATACATTAAGTTTGTAAGTAGTCTCTCCTAATAATCCAAATTCACCCTTCTCAATGTATCAGTTCTTAAAAGATTGAATATATCTTATGTATAAACTATTTAATCACCAGTGAATATTTTGCCAGATTGGCGTGATGTTTGCTACCCTGGACAAGATTGCTCAGACAGACCCCAAATATGCTGATATTATTCTTCTGGAAAACTATGCTGCATTCCAAAATAGGTAATAGTATTTTGTAGAGCTGCCCAAATGTGCAGGTTGGGGATGGGTTGACCACTAGCATTTTTTGTCCACTTCTATAATCACCTAATGTTTTAGGTATGATTACAAAAGTTAAAAATTATGTTATTACGATATCATTATTATTATTCAAAAAATAAAACAAGTTATGATGGTTTTAAGTGTTTTAAATACACTTTGGGCAAACCATTCTCTTTTGCTGATTAATTTACTGTCCCATTAGGAATGAGTCATAACCCAGATTGACCCATTCATGAATTATGTGTCGAAATTGCAACCCCTAGTATCTTGTGATTCCATTTCTTCAGTTTTCTAACTTCAATACATAAGATGCTGATCAGAAGTAGTTTTATGCAGTCTGTATGATCTGGCAAATGTTGTGCCAACTTTAGCCAAGTTTTATCATCAAGCAAGTGAATCTTATGAACAAGCTTGCACAAGGCATATAAGTGTGATTATATATTATGTAAGTAAAAAGACCGAAACTTTATTGGTAGCTTTAGTTCAAATTTCTCAACTGTTAGTCATCATGTATTCTTGATCTCAAGTCAATTAAGATGGTCGTTTGTCAATGATTGCAGCAATTTGAGCGACTTTTCCAGTTTGCTCGGAGAATTGAGGATTTGATGTATACTATCACGCCTGAAGAGGTTGGTACTGAACATATGTTAAGTAATTAATCAAGTATATTGTGGGACATAGAAAGAAAAACATTGGTAAACTATCATAATTCGGTGAAATAGTCAAATAGATAATTGTGATCATTAGTAGAGCAGTTACTTTAAATTGGTGATCTTCAAAAAATGTATTTCAAACTTTTTTGTCTTTCTGAATTCCGAGTTTATCTTGTTTGGATGATAAAACGGATACATTAAAAACCGTTCTAATATTCTTTTATTTTGTAATGTGTGCGGGTATCTTGCCTTTGGTTGGAGACCTAATGCTTGAAGCACCTTATATAGTTATTCACTTATACATGTACTTTTGAATCAAGCCTAAACCAAACCCTAAGACAGAGTTGATCTCATTGATTCATAATGTCTTTGATGACTGCAGATTCCTTTCCAGCTTGGATTGTCAAAAATGGATCTTAGGAAGGTGGTGAAATCAAGTTTAGCAGGCGTAAGTGTAATAAGAATAATACATTGAAAAGCCCCCCTTATTATTTTGGAAAGACTAATGCAACTAGTTTCATACATAGGTCGACAAGCACATTGGTGCAATGTATAAAAAGCTACAGAAAAATTTGACTTCTGAGGAATTATTACCTTCACTTTGGGATAAATGCAAGGTGAGTTTTATATGCTTATTACTATTAACTACCGAATAAACACAGTCCAAAATGGTAACCGACTTTTGTATGATTTATATTTTGGGTAACAACTTGATTAGACCATCAATGTTTCGAAAGTTTTGATGTAAGAAAATTACCTAAGATAACATTTTTTCTGGCGACATGTTAGTAAGAAATCAAGTTTGCCAAATATTTCTGCCACGTCGTATCATACCGAGTCAGCTTATGTCAAATCGGAATTTTGGAACGTTGTATTACATTTAGTTTTTGTGTGTTGCATGTTATTCTGCATTAAAAGTTTGGTTACTCACCTTTGTATTCAATTAGCTTAGTGTAGATGGTTAAAAGGTTCTAACATGACTGTTGATTTACAGAAAGAATTTCTTGATAAATATGATAGCTTCGCTCAACTTGTTGCTAAGATCTACCCCAGTGAGACAATTCCATCCGTAACAGAAATGAGAGATATTTTAGCAAATATGTAGGGTTTCAGTATTTATTTTAGACTTTTAAGATATTATGTTTCGGGTGTATATTTGTGTTAGTATGTAAGCAGTTGAATTTGTCTCTATTGTTTGTAGTTAAGTTTATATGTATACTGTCTTTGGTGGCACGCTAATTGTATTTTAACATTTCGAGGTTCATTTTAGTTTTATGTTTTGGTTTGTATGTTAATTTGGATTACGAATGAAACATATGAAAAGTATATATTGAATTTGATCCATTTTTTATTCGTGTTGTGTTTTCGATGGTTGTGTTATCTTTCTGGCATGCTTGGTAAACAGTAAAACAGTATCATGATTATCCTTGTTTTCTTGAGTATCCTTGAAATTCATGTGTACCGTTCTGTCATTCAGAGTTTATTAATGTAGTATATACATATACACTCTACATGATATTTTATTATTTGAAGACTTGGCCCCACGTGCTTTGACCCTTGTAGTAAAATTGACGTGTTTTAACCCAAACCGGCCATTACCCTACTTACCAGCCAGATTTCCCCCCTCGGTTGAACCCAGTTAAATTTCACTGTTCCAGAAAACGGGGGAAAACGCCGATTTGATGATATTCCTAAGGATAGAACCTGAACACATGATGTCTTCGAGTTAAAATGCCTGATGAGGCTTTTGATAGTTTAGGATTTAGGTTTGACTTCATTTCAAGGATCACACCGAAACATATGGCATGGTCAAGGACAGTGATGATATAAATTTCTTAGATCATAGGTACGAAGACACTTTTGAAGTGTAAAGCCGTATGTGGTACTCCATAAGATACTTTTAAACTCAAACACAAACTGAAACAGGAATGAGAGGCAGCTCCTATTTGCGGTATAACAGACTTGATCCTCCTTTTTCTATGTATTCTGGCAATTGTTCATGCCTGATCTATACACAAATAGACGGTTCGTCGCATAATTAACGAATCAAACTGGTACGGCTTTTCAAAACTGTAGTTGAAAGTCGATAATGAAATCAATTGGTTGTGATTGGAACTAGGAGAGGGATGAAAGTAGTTATATTATCCAAAAGCTCCAATTCTCCAAATGCTAGGAGCTTGTTGATGTTGTAGCTCTTAGATTAAAAACATAAGCCATCGACAGTACACTAATGACCCGGTCAACATAAAAAAATTATGCAAGCCATCGAAGAGCATGCAGCTATGCAAGGACTTCATAGACACTAGACTCTTAATCCATAGACAGATATATTTTCTTAGATTGTGTTTTTTAAATCACATAATACCTCGCAATTTGGCAGCTGATAGTTTCAGTTAGGTTTTCAAACCTAGTAAAGTTAAAATTAAATTGAACTTATCAATTTAAGAAAAATAAAAATTTAGAACGAATTATGAATCAAACTACATTACTAACTACTAAGCTAAAGGGGACTAGGCCTCTTGAAAGCTTCGTCCCTGATGATAGTTTTCCATTTGAAAAAAAAAAATAAAAATTTAACAATGCAACTACATAATTTCTTTACCTAAAAGGCTAAAATTATACAAAATTTCCATGAATATATATGTGAAATTCAAACATTAACCTCCAGAGATTTGATTAAGGGACATAAACAAAAGTTTAAGAAGCCTCCAGATTCCAATGACAGCATAACTTCCAAAACAGTTAGTCCTGAAAACACCTACTTTCGGGTGGTGCATGGTGCCTACATATTTGTATTTCCACTGTATGACATGAGAGATGCAGCAGCTGCAGCAGCTGTTGGAACAACTCCAGTTGAAACTCCAGGTTTTGACAAATGCAGCAACCTGAAAAATTCATCACATAACAAACAGCTTTATGATGTGTATTTATAACTTAAATAAAAGGTTAAACCCGACAATCTGTTGTATGACATCTTTTATAGTTTCCAATAGTGCATACAACAAAGTTTCAAAAGCATTAGGCCTTAACTATGAAACTGACCAAAAAATCAAACTCAATAAAATTATAAATTTCATGAAATTCAATCATCTAAAGATAGAATAAATTAAATGACAAATACAAGGTTCAACAACCTAAGAGCCAGCTGGGCGGGTCGGGGAAATCTGTCGAAATGTATTTGGGTTGAAACAGGTCATTGTTAGCACAAATCGAAGGATGGGTTGGCCCTCACACTCTCTTTTCCACTTTTTCAAAAATAAAGCATGCACTAACAGTGACTTATGATTGCAAAATATTGCGACGCTAATGGTCTAAATCTCCAGATACAAGCCACTTAGGCGGTCAAATGCATCAAAATCAGAGTGGGTGACTTTTAATCCTGTTCAACCCACTTGACTTGCTCCCTAGCTATATGTTCTTGCTTGATCCGTGTGAGATAAAACACCAGCTAGTAGACCCATTCATAAGTAGACAGTTTGAAACTCCCACCTCTAGATATTAAAACTATAATATGACTCAAACATGACTAGATGAAATCAGTGTCATGTAGTTTAGAAGTAGGAATAACATGTCCAAAGATTTCATAGATATGGAAACTTACGGTGCAAGATATTCACAAAATAAAGATACTGCTGCTGCAACTTCACTGTAGTTTTCAGCTGATGCTGGTGCAGTCACTTCAACCACTTGCATGCCTGGTGTTACGGGTACAGTGTCATCAATGGCATGCAACTTTAGCATCTTACTAACCGAGGACACTGTAACGGTTATCTGAGCACCCCTTTGGAAAGTGAAAGTGAAAGCAAACCCCACTCTCAGTAGCTCATGGTCTAACTTGTAGCCAAGCAAATAAAACAAACGAAGCACATTTTTGCTCACTTTGCTTTCTACCATAGTCCTCACCAGGACAGAAATTTGGTCTGCACCAGCACCTCTCATTGAACCCCCAACATGTCGAACGGTCCTGTACAACGTAAATATTTTCGTTAACCATGAGAGAATACATACGATTCAATAGTAGTTCAAAACGATATACTGTTCTGCTTACCAAGAGGGCTCAGATTGCTGAAGATCACATAAAAGTCGAACCTCTGATGCTTCAGAACCTATATAATCAAATTCTTACTTTTAACGATCATGAACTTGGAATGGGAAAAACAATGGGTGACCTAGGGGGTAGCTTCATAAGGTCAAGAAAACAACACAAAATAGATAATGCAAGCCTTCTAATTTAGCTGTTTGTATTCATGAATATATGCAGGACTTAAATCACTGCATTCCTCGCTACATACATTAGAGTACAACTGACCTAGATTGGGGCCACTTTTTAGGCATAACTCATGAACCTTTAAATGGTCCCTTGGGACTCCACAAAGGCCTTGAAGAAGAATCTCAAGGGCTTCAACATGCTGCAATATAAAACCATGTGTGTAAATAAAAACATGCACTTTTTTTCATTTAAGAGTTTGTTTTGATATAATTTAATTTCAAAGAAGTAGTCACAGTCTAGATAGGTGGATAAATGTGCACCCTCTCACTAGTTAGAACTCAATCTTTCAAATAATGGAGCCACCGAAATGATTTGCGTTCAGAAAAGATACACTTTCACCATAAGCATAACATAGATAACACGGGTATTGGAGGAAAACTATCCCTCCTTTCTTCTATGTTAAACTTTATGTAATGATGACAGGTATCATGAAAACTTCAACAGTCAATAAACACATCATTGTAATAAACGACAGTGTAAAAAGGAACAGACATGTAACATAATTATCTGACGCAAATTAGATAACTTACTGAATATTCCTTATATTACTATTATTTGATTTGATTCAAGCTTTCATATGCATCAGATATTTAACCTTATGATCCATTTGTAATTCAAGGCAAGGACAACATGCTAATATAAGGCATTCTGAATATTCATGATCATACAATTGTATAATAATCTGTTTGCTTTACGAGTATAAGGCTTTATAAGTGAGGTACAAACTACTGACAACACAATTTTCAATTACACAGGTCTAACATCTACCACTTTGCTGATTTTAACTTACGGTCATTTCGTCAATGCACAGGGTAACCTAAAGCTACGAAGATAACGATCGCAAAGAACACAAAGTCCGTGCTCCAAAATTTAGAGATGTAATTATTTTCTAATATATATCAGAGAATCAAATAACTACAATATAAAATTTAGAGATGTAATTATTTTCTAATATATATCAGAGAATCAAATAACTACAAAAGGGTTTCTTACTAAAATCCCAGTATACCAGCACCAATAAGAATTATCTCCAAATTGAAAGTAAAGAGAGGCTTAGATGAAGCAACGTAAACGTAGCAGCATGAAACCAATAACATCTAGTACTTTATAATCCAACCTCAAATTCCACTTACACGTTCCAATACACACGTTTGTTTACGTATCACTTTATAGTGTCTATACTTGCCTGAATGATATTAATATCCAGACACATTTGAAATTATTATAGTAGCACGTATAAGAGAACTGCCCTTATCGTCGTGTCCATACTCCTTAAACTCCAAACTAACCACCAACTTTACACATACAAACTAAACCATTTATCTTCTCTTGAGTCAGATATTTGCAGAACAACGCCAAAATTCAGACCTCTAAAGCCATATTCTTTAATTCCAAATCGCATACAAGAGGAGTTAATAATTATAATGACATGTGACAGAATCACTAATATTTTGCATCTTCCGAACGTATAATGTACACCAAAAAAACCCGTATCATGAAAACAAACAAAGGCGAGTAAAAAGGCCTGATAAAATGCCCCTCATCTTAACAGTGACCGAAGACCGTCTCCAAGATAACCTAAAGGTAAGGCGTCTCCATTTTACCCTAGAATCTTAATAGTGACATCGGTGCTCGACGCTTTTATTTATTTTGCTAATTAACACATTCTCTTTAGTCATAATTCTGTTTAGGCAGAAAGTACTTTAATACTACAAGGAATTTCCTTTTTATTCTATGTTTTTGGTTGGGGTTATGAATAAGAATCAACCATCTTTAAAAAACTATACTTTAATAAACTGGGAAACTGCCTAATACATTGGACCTCAATTTTTACAATTAAAACAAGAAAAAAAAATAAATCATACAGATATAGATACAGATACAGATATAGATATAGATATATAATATAGTTTAAGTGTACCTGTGTTTCGATGATTCCTTGAACAACACACTCCATATGATAAGTTTTGTTTCAATCGAAAGAAAAGAAAGGGGGGTTCTTGTCTTCTTGATTTGGGAAATGGGGGCAAACTTTAAGTTATTATTGCTAAAAAGAAAAAAAATATCAGTACTTTAATGACTAAAAAAAGAAACGGGCACTAGTTTAATAATTGTTTTGACTGATGGACTAAACCATTTATCCATTAAATCTCGGCATATTAATAACGGGTCGGCCGATTACTCAAACTTTTATTTTTGAACGTTGATAATATTATTGATATTGAAAAGCTAGCAAGTGCTAGAATTACAATAAGAGGCAAAATATAAAGATATATAAAGAGAAGAAAAACGAGGGGAACATCAGGGAACAAGATGCACAGTAAGCTAAAAGTTGAAAGAAGACCATTGGAACCAGGTGATGTTCGCATTGTTGGAGCGGTTAATGAGCCACGAGAAACTGAGTTGCTTGATGTTTTTGATGGCAAAGCGGACTGAAGGAGTCTTGCTTGAGAAAATGCAATCATTCGTGGATTGCCAGATGACCTAAACATAAGCTTGGATGATAAGGTTGAGGTGTTTCCTTGTTTTAACATTAGAGCTGATGGTTTTATGTTGTTCAAATAAATCCCGAATTGAAGAAGGTTTGTTTGGTGGCAAGTGGCACCATGTGATGAGGGTAGTCCACAAGATGTCAGCAAAGGAGCAATGGAGAAACAGATGCTCGACGGATTCGGCTTGCTAGTTGCAAAGGTAGCAGGTAGGGTTGCAACTGGAATATTATGTATCATTAGCTGATCGAGTGTGGCAATGCGGTTCAATTCAATACGCCATCCCAAAATGTTAACTTTGGGGGGTGCCCAACTATTCCATGGAAAAGACCATCAAGAGGGACCAAAGTGAGCCATCTGAAGACGTGATCATAAAGAGTCAGTAGTGAACAGACCAGAGGGGTCTTGAATCCATGAACAGCCATCGCTCGAATTTGACAGGGTATGTAACATCCCAAACTTTTCTTTACTAGTTGACTAATGCCGTTAAGTCAATATTGTGTGTGTCGTTAAGTCTACTTTAGATTTAAATGTTTATATGTAGCTAATGTGTGTTGTGTGTGAGGCTTGTAAGCCTAAATGTTAATGTAGCATAAATGTGTGTAATATGAAGGTCAATGTCTATGTAGTGACATTTAATGAAGGATTAATGATGTTTATGGTCAATAAAGTAGTTTGTGACCAATAATGAAGGATTAGGAAGCTTAGGGGTTAGTTTTGACATGTGTGCAAAGTCAAAAACGGGTTTAGAGGTTTGAAGGTTGTCATTTAGAGCCTTATGCAGATTTTCTTCCTCTAAAGCAAGCCCTAGTTGATCCCCTCCCTTCCCTCTCTCATTTCTCCCTAAATCTTATTCATTTTGGAGCCGAATCGATCGTGTATTGCTTAGATCTTGGATCTTTATCACCAAATACAGGTAATGTAGGTATTTCTCAGTTGAGAATTGATTTTGTGAGTCTTATATTAGCCTTAATCCAGGCCATAAGGGTTTGGGTTGGGTTATTTGATTAAACGTTCATCAATTTGATGTTATTCGAATGATTAAACGATTGATTTATGAAGTAAAGGATTAAAGGATGTATAGGCTGAGAATAGATGATGAAAATGCAATTAAATGGGTTAATTTTAAGTCCCCAAGTTGGATTTGGGGTAGGGGTTCGTATGGGATTCGTTTAATCAAAATGTGAATGTTAGTTGCTGGTCTGCACCCCTGGTGCGACGCACCAAAGGCTGGTGCGGCGCACCACCTGCCCAGATTTTGCTAAAAGTGTCGTTTAGCTTATCTTTCGATCTTATACTTGTTCTAGGTTATCGGAGACCCCTAGTCATCGTTGTATTGTGCTTGTAGCTTGTTGTTAAACCGTATCGAGGTAAGATACACTACTTTTGTCACGCTGAGGGTTCAACAAGCAAAGGTTTCATACTTATAACTTCCTTAACGGTAACTTATGAAATATGTGGGTATCTCGGGTTACACGGGAGGCATTATGGGATATGTAGTTGACCATGAGACCTGAAATGCAGACCCTATCGTAGTGAAATGAAGTATTGCTTAATGTAGTATATTGTTATGCAGTTTATGTAGTATTACGAAGTAGCTTGTGATGCTTTGAGATGTAGTGTATGTTGTTGATTGTTGATATGTGCATGATTGTATGGCTTGCTCAACTAGTACACTAGACTCGTTAAGTTGCCATGACACGTGCACGTTTAAGGGCCCAAAACGTAAAAGCAGTAAACGTAGTAAATGTTTAGGTAATGCAGTCACCTAAACTAAATAATGCAGGATCGAGCTCGTTAAACTTTGATGCAGGAAAGTGTTAAGCTTAACCCGTACTTGCCCTAGCCCGGCTAAGTGCGTTGACGTAGTTGTTGCTTGGGTGGCTCCTTGCAACATGGTCTTTATAATGCAGGGCGAGTAATACGAGGGGTTTGACCAACCTCCATATACGGATTACTCTTGGATTGGCTTGCCATTCCTTAACGACGCTTGATGTACAACCGTGTGGGGTTTGTCATCTAGTCGGGTGTAACTTATGTTACACATTAACGCAGTTAATAACGTAGTAAAGCAGTTAAAGTAGTAAAGCAGTTAAAACGTAGTAAAGCAGTCAATGTAGAAAGCAGTTATGTGGTTAAACGTGTGTAATGAAGTAATGCAGGATAGGCACATTTAGGGTGATCCATCCTATTTGATATGAAGTTGATATGCAGATTTGTGTGTTGTGTGTTGTGCCTAATGAGCTTGTCTAATAATGAAGAAATGTTTTAACTGGACAAATGCTTTTAAATTAAGTGTGATCTTACTTAGCTATTCTTATAGCTAACACTTGTTTCTTTAATGTGATTGTTCCCTCAGGTTTAGCTTGATGGACTAGTGACGCAGGACTTATGAGCTTGGGTAGATGCAATGAAGGAGCCTTAGCTACCCATAGTTGCTTATTATGGAGACTTTAGATTACATTTCATTTTGATGTCGAATTTATGTAATAATGTGTGAACGGTTGTTTAATGTTGGGCAACCGTTGGGTTTTCATTTGAACTAATGTTTGATATGGCATGTAACACCAACTAAACGCAGAAACCGAAATGTTTTAATTGGACAAATGCTTTTAAATTAAGTGTGATCTTACTTAGCTATTCTTATAGCTAACACTTGTTTCTTTAATGTGATTGTTCCCTCAGGTTTAGCTTGATGGACTAGTGACGCAGGACTTATGAGCTTGGGTAGATGCAATGAAGGAGCCTTAGCTACCCATAGTTGCTTATTATGGAGACTTTAGATTACATTTCATTTTGATGTCGAATTTATGTAATAATGTGTGAACGGTTGTTTAATGTTGGGCAACCGTTGGGTTTTCATTTGAACTAATGTTTGATATGGCATGTAACACCAACTAAACGCAGAAAGAAATGTTTTAATTGGACAAATGCTTTTAAATTAAGTGTGATCTTACTTAGCTATTCTTATAGCTAACACTTGTTTCTTTAATGTGATTGTTCCCTCAGGTTTAGCTTGATGGACTAGTGACGCAGGACTTATGAGCTTGGGTAGATGCAATGAAGGAGCCTTAGCTACCCATAGTTGCTTATTATGGAGACTTTAGATTACATTTCATTTTGATGTCGAATTTATGTAATAATGTGTGAACGGTTGTTTAATGTTGGGCAACCGTTGGGTTTTCATTTGAACTAATGTTTGATATGGCATGTAACACCAACTAAACGCAGAAACCGAAATATTTTTATCGGTTTTGACTTTTACGGTCTTTACTTCCGCAATTTAACACCGTTAGGTGAAAGATTTTTGAAAACCCATATTTTTAAACGTCGGGTGTTACAGGGTAGTATTGAAGATTCTGCCCAGCATATCTTGAAACTCAAATAACTCAATGGGTGAGGAAGGGAGATGGATCCAGCACCATTCCCAGTTTGAGAATCGTCCTGAACCAGTGAGTCGGTCAGCAATCGTACAACCTTTAAATTTTTCCAGGGAGTAGAGTGATGGATAAGTGAGGTGCAATGGTTCGTTACCAATCCATTATTTCCCAAATAGGGCCATAATTATTATACGTAATATAAGGTTGTACTGTTATAGGATATTTAAGATTTTAAGGTTAGGTGTGAAATACTCACATACTAATTTTTTAAATCAAAAAATTCATGGGGGCTCAAGCATTTATTCATTAAAAAAAAATACTAAAATATTATATGTGAGGGGTTCCACATAAGCTTAGGTGCAACAACCTTAAATTCACCTTTCCTATATATATCAAACATTAAGGTGGTAGTGAAAAGCAACTAGCCTGTTTGTTTTTTTTTTTTTTTTTTTTTTTTTTTTTTTTTTTTTTTTTTTTTTTTTTTTTTTTTTTTTTTTTTTTTTTTTTTTTTTTTTTTTTTTTTTTTTTTTTTTTTTTTTTTTTTTTTTTTTTTTTTTTTTTTTTTTTTTTTTTTTTTTTTTTTTTTTTTTTTTTTTTTTTTTTTTTTTTTTTTTTTTTTTTTTTTTTTTTTTTTTTTTTTTTTTTTTTTTTTTTTTTTTTTTTTTTTTTTTTTTTTTTTTTTTTTTTTTTTTTTTTTTTTTTTTTTTTTTTTTTTTTTTTTTTTTTTTTTTTTTTTTTTTTTTTTTTTTTTTTTTTTTTTTTTTTTTTTTTTTTTTTTTTTTTTTTTTTTTTTTTTTTTTTTTTTTTTTTTTTTTTTTTTTTTTTTTTTTTTTTTTTTTTTTTTTTTTTTTTTTTTTTTTTTTTTTTTTTTTTTTTTTTTTTTTTTTTTTTTTTTTTTTTTTTTTTTTTTTTTTTTTTTTTTTTTTTTTTTTTTTTTTTTTTTTTTTTTTTTTTTTTTTTTTTTTTTTTTTTTTTTTTTTTTTTTTTTTTTTTTTTTTTTTTTTTTTTTTTTTTTTTTTTTTTTTTTTTTTTTTTTTTTTTTTTTTTTTTTTTTTTTTTTTTTTTTTTTTTTTTTTTTTTTTTTTTTTTTTTTTTTTTTTTTTTTTTTTTTTTTTTTTTTTTTTTTTTTTTTTTTTTTTTTTTTTTTTTTTTTTTTTTTTTTTTTTTTTTTTTTTTTTTTTTTTTTTTTTTTTTTTTTTTTTTTTTTTTTTTTTTTTTTTTTTTTTTTTTTTTTTTTTTTTTTTTTTTTTTTTTTTTTTTTTTTTTTTTTTTTTTTTTTTTTTTTTTTTTTTTTTTTTTTTTTTTTTTTTTTTTTTTTTTTTTTTTTTTTTTTTTTTTTTTTTTTTTTTTTTTTTTTTTTTTTTTTTTTTTTTTTTTTTTTTTTTTTTTTTTTTTTTTTTTTTTTTTTTTTTTTTTTTTTTTTTTTTTTTTTTTTTTTTTTTTTTTTTTTTTTTTTTTTTTTTTTTTTTTTTTTTTTTTTTTTTTTTTTTTTTTTTTTTTTTTTTTTTTTTTTTTTTTTTTTTTTTTTTTTTTTTTTTTTTTTTTTTTTTTTTTTTTTTTTTTTTTTTTTTTTTTTTTTTTTTTTTTTTTTTTTTTTTTTTTTTTTTTTTTTTTTTTTTTTTTTTTTTTTTTTTTTTTTTTTTTTTTTTTTTTTTTTTTTTTTTTTTTTTTTTTTTTTTTTTTTTTTTTTTTTTTTTTTTTTTTTTTTTTTTTTTTTTTTTTTTTTTTTTTTTTTTTTTTTTTTTTTTTTTTTTTTTTTTTTTTTTTTTTTTTTTTTTTTTTTTTTTTTTTTTTTTTTTTTTTTTTTTTTTTTTTTTTTTTTTTTTTTTTTTTTTTTTTTTTTTTTTTTTTTTTTTTTTTTTTTTTTTTTTTTTTTTTTTTTTTTTTTTTTTTTTTTTTTTTTTTTTTTTTTTTTTTTTTTTTTTTTTTTTTTTTTTTTTTTTTTTTTTTTTTTTTTTTTTTTTTTTTTTTTTTTTTTTTTTTTTTTTTTTTTTTTTTTTTTTTTTTTTTTTTTTTTTTTTTTTTTTTTTTTTTTTTTTTTTTTTTTTTTTTTTTTTTTTTTTTTTTTTTTTTTTTTTTTTTTTTTTTTTTTTTTTTTTTTTTTTTTTTTTTTTTTTTTTTTTTTTTTTTTTTTTTTTTTTTTTTTTTTTTTTTTTTTTTTTTTTTTTTTTTTTTTTTTTTTTTTTTTTTTTTTTTTTTTTTTTTTTTTTTTTTTTTTTTTTTTTTTTTTTTTTTTTTTTTTTTTTTTTTTTTTTTTTTTTTTTTTTTTTTTTTTTTTTTTTTTTTTTTTTTTTTTTTTTTTTTTTTTTTTTTTTTTTTTTTTTTTTTTTTTTTTTTTTTTTTTTTTTTTTTTTTTTTTTTTTTTTTTTTTTTTTTTTTTTTTTTTTTTTTTTTTTTTTTTTTTTTTTGCTTCAAATCGAGTCACAAGTCCCTGCAAGTTGTTTTGGATCGATTTGGGTCGAGTTATAGGGTTTTGGTTCATGAAAACTGCTGGTTCTGATCTGCAGGTCGTCCCACTGCGGCGCAGTGGCTGGGGTCTGTGCAGGTCGTGGTTAGCTCACTGCGGCGCAGTGGCTGGGGTCTGTGCAGGTCTGGTTAGCTCACTGCGGCGCAGTGGCTGGGGTCTGTGCAGGTCGTGGTTAGCTCACTGCGGCGCAGTGGCTGGGCTGGCAGGTTTTGGCTCACTGCGGCGCAGTGGCTGGGGTCTGTGCAGGTCGTGGTTAGCTCACTGCGGCGCAGTGAAATCCTCCTGTACATAATGCGCGCGTCAAACTTCAAACGTTAATAACTTTTGAACCGTAAGTCCGTTTTAGACGTATGACCTATCGTTGGAATCGTGAGAGAGTCTACTTTCTTGTAGTAACATTCATTTTGTACAAAACCTCTTTCATTTCTAAAAGTGTCGAGTCGAATGCGCATGGTTCATACTCGTTTAAGTTATAAATGCGATTAGGGTTTGCAACTTGACTTAAACTTACTAAACCAACTTAATTATGATATAGAGTTGACATTATAATATATGACATGCTTTGATAGGTTGTGGATGCGTGGGACCCGATACTCGCCATAAAATCTTCAATTAACGCGACTTAAACTTACTTGCCGATCAAGGTGAGTTTCGTAGCTCCCTACTCAATCGAGATTCGGGCTGAAAAGTGTACAACTGTTGTGTGCTTACGTGTTGATTGTGCATTTATATGTTGCCTTGGTTTATGACATAGTTCGATTGTGCATACGTTTGAATTCTTGATTGATTTATGGATTTACATGTTGTGTGACGGTTTTGTAGATGTACAATTATGTGATTTGTTGATTTGTTATTGTATATGTATACTGAGTTGTTTTAGGTTAGTTGTGTATATATGGAAGACGGTAATACCTTTGAAAGGTTGGAGATGTGGTGGGAAGGCTGCGGGTGACCCTATATATAAGCATCAAAGACCTTTCAAAAGTAGTATCGTACGAAGTATATACACATGGTATTATTGGTTATGTGTGGACATTTGGAGTACAATGAAGTACATTACGTGCAATTGAGTACAATGAGGTACAATACGTGCAATTGAGTACAATGAGGTACAATACGTGCAATTGAGTACAATGAGGTACAATACGTGCAATTGAGTACAATGAGGTACAATACGTGCAATTGAGTACAATGGGGTACATTTCGTGCAATTGAGTACAATGAGGTACATTACGTGCAATTGAGTTCAATGAGGTACATTACGTGCAATTGAATACAATGAAGTACATTACGTGCAATTGAGTACAATGAGGTACATTACGTGCAATTGAGTACAATGAGGTACATTACGTGCAATTGAGTACAATGAGGTACAATACGTGCAATTGAGTACAATGAGGTACATTACGTGCAATTGAGTACAATGAGGTACATTACGTGCAATTGAGTACAATGAGGTACATTACGTGCAATTGAGTACAATGAGGTACAATACGTGCAATTGAGTACAATGAGGTACATTACGTGCAATTGAGTACAATGAGGTACATTACGTGCAATTGAGTACAATGAGGTACATTACGTGCAATTGAGTACAATGAGGTACAATACGTGCAATTGAGTACAATGAGGTACATTACGTGCAATTGAGTACAATGAGGTACATTACGTGCAATTGAGTACAATGAGGTACATTACGTGCAATTGAGTACAATGAGGTACAATACGTGCAATTGAGTACAATGAGGTACATTACGTGCAATTGAGTACAATGAGGTACATTACGTGCAATTGAGTACAATGAGGTACATTACGTGCAATTGAGTACAATGAGGTACAATACGTGCAATTGAGTACAATGAGGTACAATACGTGCAATTGAGTACAATGAGGTACATTACGTGCAATTGAGTACAATGAGGTACAATACGTGCAATTGAGTACAATGAGGTACATTACGTGCAATTGAGTACAATGAGGTACATTACGTGCAATTGAGTACAATGAGGTACATTACGTGCAATTGAGTACAATGAGGTACAATACGTGCAATTGAGTACAATGAGGTACAATACGTGCAATTGAGTACAATGAGGTACATTACGTGCAATTGAGTACAATGAGGTACATTACGTGCAATTGAGTACAATGAGGTACATTACGTGCAATTGAGTACAATGAGGTACAATACGTGCAATTGAGTACAATGAGGTACATTACGTGCAATTGAGTACAATGAGGTACAATACGTGCAATTGAGTACAATGAGGTACATTACGTGCAATTGAGTACAATGAGGTACATTACGTGCAATTGAGTACAATGAGGTACATTACGTGCAATTGAGTACAATGAGGTACATTACGTGCAATTGAGTACAATGAGGTACATTACGTGCAATTGAGTACAATGAGGTACATTACGTGCAATTGAGTACAATGAGGTACATTACGTGCAATTGAGTACAATGAGGTACAATACGTGCAATTGAGTACAATGAGGTACATTACGTGCAATTGAGTACAATGAGGTACATTACGTGCAATTGAGTACAATGAGGTACAATACGTGCAATTGAGTACAATGAGGTACATTACGTGCAATTGAGTACAATGAGGTACATTACGTGCAATTGAGTACAATGAGGTACATTACGTGCAATTGAGTACAATGAGGTACAATACGTGCAATTGAGTACAATGAGGTACATTACGTGCAATTGAGTACAATGAGGTACATTACGTGCAATTGAGTACAATGAGGTACAATACGTGCAATTGAGTACAATGAGGTACATTACGTGCAATTGAGTACAATGAGGTACATTACGTGCAATTGAGTACAATGAGGTACATTACGTGCAATTGAGTACAATGAGGTACATTACGTGCAATTGAGTACAATGAGGTACAATACGTGCAATTGAGTACAATGAGGTACATTACGTGCAATTGAGTACAATGAGGTACAATACGTGCAATTGAGTACAATGAGGTACAATACGTGCAATTGAGTACAATGAGGTACATTACGTGCAATTGAGTACAATGAGGTACATTACGTGCAATTGAGTACAATGAGGTACATTACGTGCAATTGAGTACAATGAGGTACAATACGTGCAATTGAGTACAATGAGGTACAATACGTGCAATTGAGTACAATGAGGTACAATACGTGCAATTGAGTACAATGAGGTACATTACGTGCAATTGAGTACAATGAGGTACATTACGTGCAATTGAGTACAATGAGGTACATTACGTGCAATTGAGTACAATGAGGTACAATACGTGCAATTGAGTACAATGAGGTACATTACGTGCAATTGAGTACAATGAGGTACATTACGTGCAATTGAGTACAATGAGGTACATTACGTGCAATTGAGTACAATGAGGTACATTACGTGCAATTGAGTACAATGAGGTACATTACGTGCAATTGAGTACAATGAGGTACATTACGTGCAATTGAGTACAATGAGGTACATTACGTGCAATTGAGTACAATGAGGTACAATACGTGCAATTGAGTACAATGAGGTACATTACGTGCAATTGAGTACAATGAGGTACAATACGTGCAATTGAGTACAATGAGGTACATTACGTGCAATTGAGTACAATGAGGTACAATACGTGCAATTGAGTACAATGAGGTACATTACGTGCAATTGAGTACAATGAGGTACAATACGTGCAATTGAGTACAATGAGGTACATTACGTGCAATTGAGTACAATGAGGTACATTACGTGCAATTGAGTACAATGAGGTACATTACGTGCAATTGAGTACAATGAGGTACATTACGTGCAATTGAGTACAATGAGGTACATTACGTGCAATTGAGTACAATGAGGTACAATACGTGCAATTGAGTACAATGAGGTACATTACGTGCAATTGAGTACAATGAGGTACATTACGTGCAATTGAGTACAATGAGGTACATTACGTGCAATTGAGTACAATGAGGTACATTACGTGCAATTGAGTACAATGAGGTACATTACGTGCAATTGAGTACAATGAGGTACAATACGTGCAATTGAGTACAATGAGGTATTCAAGAGAATCCAAGATGTGTCGGTTGATTGATGCTAGTGCTAGAGCTTGGGCTTGGACTTGCATGGATCTAGGATTCATTTGCCCTTATTTTGAAATATGCATTATGTACTTGTTTGTGGTTGTTGGATTCACCGAATCCCCTTTATTTCATATAGTTCATGTTCTACGATAATCCCATGCATACGCTATATCTTTTCGGTAGTATTTCGAGCCTAGCTCGGGGTGTTACACCATCACCCATGATGCTTAGGGCCCACAGGGGAAGTCTTAAATGACGAGGGTTCGATCCTTGGGGATGCCCATATCCTGTGGGAATTAAGTGGAGGTGTTTCACCGGCACCCAAAGCCTTACGGGGTGGTATAGGTGGGTATCCAAGCTAAGGGATACCGGGGGCAGGGTCCCTTCCTTCAACCCTTTTTTAAGTTTTTTTTTAGGATTATGGTACTTACAGTTTTAGTCTTTTTTTTCACCGTCAAAGTTTTTATTTCTTATTTTATCTTCCAAGAAAGTTTGCAATTTTTTTATTTCGCCACCAAAGTTTTGTGTTTTAAGATTTAAGTTGTATTGTTTAACGATGCGTTTTTTTTTTTTTGCATGATGGTAACAGTTGGCATATTAAAATTAATGATCCGCATTAAAGTATATGACCGATTGTTATCCCCGGCTAACGATACCAATACTTGTTAATTCAGTTTTAGAAAAATAAAGATTAACATAGCTAATTTTTCACTTTTTTTTCCGATAAAAGGGTGTTACCGACTTAACTCTTGTTTGAATTATGTTTTTTCACTTATGTTCAATAAATTTTAGGGTTTTTTTCTTAAAACCCCATATACTTTTCATTTTAAACCTTTCAGGCCATCGAACTTTTTTGTTCCTTAATAGGTCATTAAAAGTTGTCAAATTGTCTCATCTAGGTCATCGAACTTTTTAATATCCTATTAGGTCACTAAAAGATGTTATTAAGTTTTACAAATTGTATCGCCGGGTTTGGGTTCGTATTCGTGTTCGGGTCAGGTCTGGGATGGGGGTTTTTAATCGGGTCTGTCAAGGATTACCTAAACTCTGTCTATACTAGACCCGTTGCCATCCCTAAGTATCAATGGATTTTTTTAAATTGAAAACCTATATAAAACATAATCACGGTCATAAATCCCATAACTACAACTACTAATTTAGGGCTGTACTCCAAATCTTTTAAAAACTGATTGAGAATCAAATGATCGTGGCGATATAAAAGGTGGAAGTGGCTATCGTTAAACTTAATAACATCTTTTAGTGATCAAGTAGGAAATGAAAAAATTCGATGACCTAGATAGGACAATTTGACAACTTTTAATGACCTAATGGGGAATAAAAACGTTCGATGGTCTGGAAGGAAAAAAATAAAAAGTATATATGGGTTTTAGAGAAAAAAAACTCTAACTTTTATTGTATTGATGAACATTTGATCATTTATGTTCGTTAATATACATATATAAATAAATTGTCTTTTTATTTTTTAATATATGTGAATTAATAAATACTTATCTATATTTTAAAAGAAATAAAAAGATACTTCTTTTAAGTTATAACTACAAACCCTCAGCCATTTTGTTCAAATTGTTTTTTCATTATATTTAATAGTTGATTTACATTATTTTCAAGTTATCTCAATTCTCAAAGATGACTAAATGGTAAGGAAAGGTATTCGCGAGATGTTTAGATTAAGATCGAAGTTTTTAAACGTGTTTGTTTCAAAATGATGTTTTGGATATTAACCAAATTATATTTTAGAACGGTATTATTTTATTAGATGATATTTGATAATAGAATCATAATTTTCTTCAATAGTTTTAGAACTTAGAAGGTTAGTATTTTGCAATATTGAATTTGAATCCTAATGTTTATAGATAATCTTATATGTTGTTTGGGTTTTTTCATGATCACAAACAAATGAACAATAAACTTAATTTTCATAATGAACGAAAACAAACACATTTCTATAACTATGCTGATATAATCAAATATACCTCATGTATCTATATACCAACAATGTTCGTGAAAATTTTTCTAAATTTTACAAAAATAAAATATAACCTATCTACAAAATTGATCCATGTCGCATGAAGAATTGCATATTTGTGTTTTACTTGTGTATTTTATCAGCCTAATAAAGGATCCTCTATGTATCGAATTCAGGCAACTACATTAAGTTTTGAAAGTATGAATAAACCGGCTGATGAAACAAATACGGCTCCAGCAAGACACAATAGATCCAATCCAGTTACCAAAGGCACGCTCTTGAATTTCTCCAACACTCCAACTTGAAGCAACAACATTAAAGCATACCCGATCATCGACTTTGCTTGAGTGACAGATTTCACTCCTGCCCATGACGGAACGTTCTGATAAAACACGTAAAATACCAATATAATAAGTACAATACACAATTCATTACAGTTAATTAAAAACTGATAGTGTACGGATCACAATACTTACTTGAACCATTTGGGTCATGATTCACATTCGGGCATATAAATAGTCATTCCCATATATAATTCATATGCATTTTACTACGTTATATATGTAGTTTTATCAAATCGTGTTTAAATACATGCCTTCAAGTAGAAATTTCCAAAAATGTTTGATGTCGGGAGTTGCGATCTATGTGATGATCCCACGAGCATGACATGTAATCCCATTCCAAACACGAGCATCGCGGTTCCAACTAAGAACATATCTACACCCCAAAACTCATATTAGATATCGTCGATTTTATTCTAATAAACGATTGGAAGTGTTACATGAACAGCCAATTAATCAATCAACGTACCTAAGGCTTCAATTAGGAGCTGCATAACTTGCCCATGGTCCGAATGGTGTGACAAAGATTGAAAATATTGGATTCTGGGCCACATATTTTCCCCACTTTTCTCTCTCTTCAATTAAATAAGAAAATTCATCCAAATCATTCAAAATGCTTTATCTCACAAACCGTAAATCGTTAGATAGAAAATAAAAGTATGGGTAGTCTTAAAATATCGTCCTCTTTCATTAGAGATGCAATTCGATATACTTTTGACGACTTTTTAATTTTTTTTTCCCCTTGTACTTGTGTACCTACACATGTGTAGATCTTTGTTTTCACATTTAAATTAGTAAATAACCATCTGTACACAACAATGAAGGTTAAAGCAGAGCCCGTCAATCCATGGCGGAGCCATGGTGGCCAAGGGCGGAGCCCGTCAGTCCATGGCGGAGCCATCGGCTAAGGGCGGAGCCCGTTAGGTAGATCACCCATCACCGATCACCCCCTATGACCTATCACCCTTTATGACCTATCACACTATGACCTATCACCCTCAATGACCTATCACCCCCACCAGCTACCCTTTATGAATATCCTTAAGGGCGAAGCCCGTTCCGAATCACAATTTTCGTTCAACTTACACATGTGTAGGTTATGTGTAAGTATCAAAAAGAAAACAAAAATTAAAAAGTCGTCAAAAGTATATCGAATTGCATCTCTAATGAAAGAGGACGGAATTTTAAGACTACCCATACTTTTTGTTTCATCTAACGATTTACGGTTTGTGAGATAAAATATTTTGAATGATTTGGATAAATTTTCTTATTTAATTGAAGAGAGAGAAAAGTGGGAGAAATATGTGGCCCAAAATTGTTCTCGCTTTCTTTTTTATTTGTGAGTTCTCAAAATAACTCATCCCTATACAAGAAAATACATACTTTTCTTTTTATCTATGGAAGGTTATTTTTAGAATGTTACCTCCAAAAAGCACAAAACCGAATTACAATCAATCATTATTTATCTATTATATACATTCTAATTAGTAAGTTAAGCTCCCCTCAGAAAGGTCACTATTCATTTGCTGACATTATCTCGATGTCAGCAATTTTGTCTTTTTTTATTTTATTTTTTTTTAAGATTGTATACTTTTAGAGTTTCTTATTTTTACCACTTATCTTTTGGGTTTTTTAACTTTAGTCTAACTTTTTGTATACAAGTATACTTTACTTTAACTTATTTTTACCACTTAACTTTTGGTTTTTTAACTTTAGTCTAACTTTTTGTATACAAACTTAAGTGTAGTTTTTTTACCATCAAACTCTTGGTTTTGGCCACCTATTTTTTTAGTTTCTACCCCTTATAGTAAACTTTTAGTTTCCAGACTTTTAGGTAATGTTGTATGTATATATGTTTGCATGACGCACGTCGATCCCGGACAACGCCCGGGGTCAAAAGACTAGTTATTTATCTATATGGAAAGTTACGTAGAATGTTACCTCCAAAAAGCACAAAACAGAACCGAGCAAGGTTCCTCCTACAGCGAACATAGTGAAAAACCGGCAATCAATCATTGTCTTTTCGATATACAATTGAACAACTGATCTCCATGATGACCTATATCTTGTAAACATCCTTAGCCTTTGCACGACCGCGATTCTTACAATCACAACCACAGTAGCCACGTCTAGTAGTACTTTACTTATTTCGGTTTGTGTAGGCACATCATAGTTCAGAGCCACCTTAGAGCAGGCCGCGGCCTTGGTTAACACCACCGCTTGTTTTCTTTCTCCATCACATGTGACGATTTTATTTTTCTCTATTACGTTAAACCCACTAGCATTGCTTATACACTTCATTTTAGCTAAACATAACCGCGTTTGCAATGAGGATGTGGTGTAAATGGTTCGAGATGGCCTCAATGCACCCATTAAACGTACTGCACCCATCGTGGTTGTAGTTATCTTTTTTTTTTCAACAAACAAGCCACAAGCGCACAAATGAGTCTTGAACTCACAACCTTTGACTGATGGTACGCACTTGATACCACGAACCTTGTTGATTATCGATATTCTTTTTGATTATTAGTACTTTTGTTAATTTGATAGGATACCCTAGTTCCGCAATGGGCTCCGATTTTTTGTTAGAAATTTTGGTGAATGTGGGAGGAAAAGGGGTTGAAGGTTATATATGTTGGTATAGGAAATAGGGTATATTCGATCATAATAATAAGAACCATATGTTAGTATATGATCACGTAAAAATGAACGTATGTCCAGAAATGATTTAAGCCTACGGGGTCACACGTCTCGACACAAATGTATTTAATATAAATATATTTAATTAATATGATCACGATTTCAATTAACGAGTGGTCGTTAAAAACTAACGGTTACTAGCTAACGGCGTTAGTTAAGGAAGGCTTAATTTGTAATTAGGAGATTCTAGAAATTTCCTAATTATAAACTAAAGGGGCCGGTTTTAACTAATGAGTTTTTAACTCATTGAGTTTAACTTGGTTTCTTATAGACTAATCCTAGTATATATCTAATACGAATCCTAATCTATGTCAAATACGAAAAGGGTTTTGGATATAAAAAGGAAATAGAAAAAGCCCTCATTACTTCTCCTCCTTCCTCCTTCTCTTCTAATTCGGCCGAAACTCTCCCAAGAACAAAGGGATTTTCGGTTTAGTTGTTTGACAAAATCAAGAGATAAAGCAAACGTTGCGGTTCGTGATCAAGTACTAGCATACGTGCATTCACGTGTCGTGTGTGCAATCGTAGAGAAGTTTATTTTAAACTTTTACAAAGTTTCTTGATTTATTCTCATCAATTTAAGGTACACGTTTTCTATCTTGGTTGATTAATTAACTACATAGGTTTTATCTTCCGTTGCGTGCTTTGTGATTTGATTTGATAAATTGTTATATAACCAAACAGTGGTATCACGAGCCTACTATGTATGTTTTTTAATTACCAATTAAATCAAAACTTGAAGGGGGGTTAGGGTTTTGATCTTCAAATTTTCGGATATATATATATATATTTAAATTGTTTTTGTAATTTAATTACATTATTTAAATAAGAAACAAATAATATCTATATTATTAATATATATATAGTTCGAAATTTTCCAGAAAATAAAAAAAAAAAAATTTGTTTTTTTTAGGGTTCCTAATCCAAGTTTTGATTAATTACATGTTTATGTGATAAATTGCATGTATATATGGTGTACTTTTAATTATTTAATTGTTAAATAGAAGTAAAAATAATGAATTTTTCATGCAAATTATTCATGATTATTACTTAGATATATTGATATGAAATCTTGATCATTAGGGTTAATTATGCTAGATAATTGAATAATTAATTGTGTGACAATGTGATTATGTTTTGTGAAAGTTTCTGTTTGACACCAGTTCACTAAAAAAATCATAACTAATTAACCGTAAGGAGTTGGAAGCTGAAATCTTTACAGTAGATGCTTGACTCATAGGGCTACAACTTTTATGTTTTGTGCTAAGCCCAGTTCGGCCTTTTTCAGGGCCAGATTTGGTCGTGAAGCTGCTGGATTTTCCAGATCAGCATCTGTTTTATGGTAGATAAATTTGTTATAGATATTTTGGCTTACGCAATCAAGGCAACTTGATGTATGTGGTCTCTTTCCATATGAAAGAGGAGCCAATCTTATACCATAGTGACCAAAATTAGGTTGATTACCTTAATTGTTAAGTTGTAAATTTAGTAAGTTTAATTTTGCCTTTTATGAAAATTGTGTGCAAAATTGTTTTTGGAAAAATAAACTTGACTAAATATATCGAAATAAGATTTTGTTTATAAAATTGGTGCCCTAAAATCAAAAGATACACCGGCTCACCCATTTGAACAAACTCTAAGAGAGGTATAAGTCGGAGTGCGCTAGCCTCCTAAAAGGGGGGTTTTTAAATCGCGTTTATCGCATACCTTTGCCCTTGCGCTTCTTTGTGCGTTCGAATGGAGCTACCGAGCTCTTTTGTATTTAAGGCAATAAAAATGAGTTTTATAAACATATTATGTTTAGAAGATATGAATGAATCTTCAAACATAACTTTTTGATCACACATCAAATTGATTGACCCAATAAACTTAAGTCATTGCCACCCAACTCGTAAAGGACACTTGTGGCTGTTGTTTTTACTCACTGGTACACAGTGGTGAAATGGCAGTTGCATGGCAAATCCCACTCACTGGTACACAGTGGTGGACAAATTTGCGCGTTCTTGGTTGGACGACTTAAAGCGAGTTAAGCGGTGAGACCTTGACCCGTGGCAAAAGATGGGACAAAACATGACTACAAATCACTTGATGAATCAAGTGTATTTGTAGGTCCCATTCTTACTAGGAATTGCACATGAAATGCAATTACTGCTCGTCACTTACCTTTTGAGTGCAATCATTTCTAGCAGATCAACTGATGAAATGATTGTATGTCAATTGGATCCTAGCCTTAATGAAATTAATTGTTTATTTGATAAACATTGGGTAATTGATTTCTTAAGGATTTATTATCGAAAATACTGATTTTGAACTTAATCTGTTTTGTAGATGGCAATGAATCCTTCCACAAACACCAATGCTTTTCGGCAAATGTTTGAAAGAGAAAAGCTTAATGGATCAAATTTCAATGACTGGTATCGTCAACTGAGAATTGTTCTAAGAGTTGAGGAACGCATGGATGTCATTGAAAGGCAATGGCCAACCGAACCAAGTGCTGAATCCACAGCAGCTGAAAAAGCTGAATATAGGATTCAGTACACTAGATTCAATGAAGTTTGTTGTTTGATGCTTGCAAGCATGTCTCCCGAGCTTCAAAAACAATTCGAACTCTACACTCCATATGATATGATCACAGAACTTAAATCCTTGTATGAAAAACAAGCTGGAGTGGAACTGTTCGACTTAGTCGTGGAACTTCATGACATGAAACTTGAATCTGGCAAATCGGTTAGCAGTCATGTGCTCAAGATGAAGAGCATTTTTGACAAATTGGATTCGATGGAGTACGCTATCATAAAGAGGTAAAAGTTGGCATGATTCTCAAATCCCTTACGAAGGAATATGAGGGTTTTGTGCAAAACTATACCATGCACTCTATGAAAAAAAGCGTCAATGAACTTCATGCTATGTCTCATTGAATATGAGAAGACGATTCCAAAGAAGGCCAATGACCCAAATGTCCTTATGATTAAGGGGGGTCGGATCCAGAAAGCTAAGAAATCGCACCAAGCTAAAGGCAAGTTTGATGGTAAAGGCAAGGGTAAGCAAGCTGCTTATTCCCCCAAACCAAAGAAAACCCCTCCGGCTAAGAAAGAGCATCCGGCTAAAGACCAGACCTGTCATCATTGTAATGAAGTCGGGCACTGGAAGAGGAACTGTCCCAAGTATCTTGCCGAGTTGAATGTGAAGAAGAAGCAAGCAAGCGTTGCTAGTACTTCAGGTATCTTCACCATTGAATTATTTTCCTTTACTAAGCGTAAATCATGGGTTTATGACACTGGCTGTGGAACTCATATCTGTAATGAATTACAGGCACTTAGGAAAAGGAGGAAGCTGAAGCCCGGAGCTCTGCAGCTGTTCGTGGGCAATGGTCTACCAGCACCTGTTGAAGCTATTGGAGAATATCATTTAGTTCTTCCTTCCGGTTTAATTATTGTTTTAGACAATTGTCATTATGCACCTTCTATTACTAGAGGTGTAGTTTCAGTTTCTTTGTTGAAAGACAACGGATTCATTAATGTTTTTAATGATTATGGTATTTCAGTTTCTAAAAATAATGTTCATTATTTTGATGCTATTGCTTGTGATGGTATTTATGAAATTGATATGCGTGGTTGTGATTCAAATAATTCAATGTATAATGTTAGCAAAAGAGCCAAGACCAACTTGGACTCTACTTTTCTGTGGCACTGTCGTCTTGGACACATTGGCAAAAATCGCATTGAAAGACTTCAACGTGAAGGGATTTTACAATTAAATGATGAATCATTTGATAAATGCGAGTCATGTGTTTCCGGCAAAATGACGAGAAACCTTTTTCGCATAAACCGGAGAGGGCTAAAGATCTTCTTGGACTCATTCATACCGATGTTTGCGGCCCATTTAGACATGTGTCAAGAAAAGGAGCTAGCTACTTCATAACTTTTACGGATGATTTCAGTCGTTATGGTTATGTTTACTTGCTTAAACATAAACATGAAGGGTTTGAAACATTCAAAGAGTTTAAAAATGAAGTAGAAAATCAACTCGGAAAGACCATCAAGATTCTTCGTTCGGATCGAGGTGGTGAATACTTAAGCCAAGAGTTTAAGGATTATCTGAAAGCGTGTGGAATTGTCCAACAGCTTACTCCTCCATACACTCCTCAACATAATGGAGTGTCGAAAGGAGAAATCGAACCTTGCTAGACATGGTGAGATCTATGATGACTTTACGACTCTCCCATTTTCGTTTTGGGATTATGCTTTTGAGACTGCTGTACGCATTCTCAATATGGTTCCAACCAAGAAGGTTGACAAGACACCATATGAATTATGGCATGGAAATGTTCCTAATCTGTCTTACTTAAGAGTCTGGGGATGTGAGGCACTTGTGAAGCGCAATACGCCTGACAAACTTGAACCCAGAACTACTAAGTGCATCTTTGTCGGATACCCTAAGGAAACGATGGGTTACGACTTCTATGATCCCGTCAAAAACACTGTTCGCGTTGCTCGATATGCTGAATTCTTTGAAAAGAAATTAGTTCCAGAGAACAGTGGGAGATTTGTAGAACTTGATGAGATTCAAGAGGAAGATGTGTCACCTTCTGAAGCTCCTAGCAATCATCAACTTGGGGGGGAAAATGTTCAAAGTAATGAACCTCAAGTCGATGATGATGAAGCGATTCCACTTCGTAGGTCCGAAAGGACAAGACGTCCTACTGACAGATTATGTCTGATGGTAGAAGAAAACGTTTTAGGAGATCTCGATGAGCCTCCGAATTTCAAAGCTGCATTATCAGATCCGGAATCTAAAAAATGGCTTGAAGCTACGAAGGTGGAAATGAAATCCATGAAAGACAATCAAGTCTGGAGCTTGGTTGATCTTCCACAAAATGCTCAAACTGTTGGGTGTAAGTGGATCTTCAAGAAGAAGACGGACATGGATGGACATGTACACACCTATAAAGCTCGTTTCGTGGCGAAAGGTTATACTCAACGTTTCGGTGTTGACTATGATGAGACCTTTTCTCCAGTTGCGGACATTAGAGCTATTAGGATTCTCTTAGCCATAGCTGCGTACTATGACTTTGAGATCTGGCAAATGGATGTTAAGACTGCCTTCTTAAATGGTTACTTGGATGAAGAAGTCTATATGGATCAACCTGAAGGTTTTATTGATCCAAAACATCCCAACAAGTATGCAAGCTTCAAAGGTCCATTTATGGACTAAAGCAAGCATCAAGAAGTTGGAACAAGAGGTTTGATGTAGAAATCAAAAAGTTTGGTTTCGTTCAAAACCCCGATGAGCCATGTGTATATCGCAAAGCTAGTGGGAGTAATGTTACTTTCCTTGTCTTGTATGTTGATGACAGATTGATCATAGGAAAACACATTCCAATGTTGCAAGATGTTAAATCCCATCTTGGAAAGTGTTTTGCCATGAAAGATTTAGGAGAAGCGACATTTATTCTTGGAATCAAGATCTACCGAGATAGATCAAAGCGATTAATTGGACTAAGTCAAAGTGCTTATATTGATAAGGTCTTGAAGCGATTCAAGATGGAGAATTCTAAGCGTGGGTTTACACCTATGCAAGAAGGACTTAGTTTATCTGTCAAACAGGGTGCTACTACACCTAATGAGGTGGAGCGTATGCGAAGAGTCCCTTATGCTTCGGCTGTGGGATCAATTATGTATGCGGTTAGATGCACTAGACCCGATGTGGCGTTCGCGCAAAACATCGTTAGCCGATATCAACAGAATCCAGGTGAAAGTTACTGGACTGCTGTTAAGAACATTCTGAAGTACCTACGGGCTACTAAAGATATGTTTTTGGTGTATGGAGGAAATCCAGATTTGGAGCTCAAAGTGACCGGATACTGTGATGCTGGATTTCAAACTGATAAAGATGACACGAAGTCTCAGTCAGGATTCGTCTTCGTTCTTAACGGAGGTGCTGTGGATTGGAAAAGCAAGAAGCAAACCACAGTTGCCATGTCTGCAACAGAGTCTGAGTACATTGCCGCCTCAGAAGCCGCAATGGAAGCAGTCTGGATAAGGAAGTTCATTAGCGGGCTTGACGTGATCCCCTCAAGTGACTTACCCACTGATATGTACTGTGATAATACTGGTGCATTAATCATTGCCAACGAACCCGGAGTTCAGAAAGGTGCCAGACATTATGCTAGACGATATCACTATGTTCGTGAGCGGATCGAACTAGGTGAAATCAAATTACTCAAAGTTCACACAGATTTTAACTTAGCTGATCCTTTCACAAAAGCTTTGTCTAGGCCCAAGCTTAAAAGGCATGCCGAGGGCATAGGACTTAAATTAGCTAGTTATTTCATGTAAATCTGTTGTTTCGGTATTTGGATAAGGGATGTTAAACAATTTATATTTTTCATAATGAAATAAAGTACTTGATATGTTTGATTTCATTTAATATTTATTGTATCCTATATTTGCATGTTTAATCCTTGAATATTTAATATTCTAAATTGTCCATTGTCGATTAATTATATGGGAATATAATTAAACTAAGACAAATCTGAGCGATTGGTTATATTCTTGGAATATATAATGGATGGTCCCACCAAACTCACATGATATCCATAGTTGATGCATATCGGACTACCCCACTAACGAATTCATCACTTTATGGATCAGCGTCATTAAGTGAAATTCGTAAATGGTTACTTTATTGATCCTTTGACTTGAGATACAAGCAGGTCAGCATGTATGGATTGCACTTACTAGATATAGTTCCAACTCTCCTGAATAAGGGAGTACATAAAGGGCTATTTTCAGAAAGTGTAGTGAAGTATGATGACTGACACGTGTAGTCAATACAGGATTTGTTCCTTCAACTTGAAAGTTGAAGTATGATACCATTGGCGCCCTCATTAGGACTAATTAAGATGTTTGCATGGCCGTGCCCAAATAAATCCAGATGGTTCTCGATTATATTGGTAATCATTAATTAGTTATGGAATGAGAAACAGAATCGTTAAATCATGAAATGACATTGATCCATATTCATGTTTAACACGGTATCTGAACAAAGGGATAATAAATACCCCAACCATTTAAATATACTTTAAGAAACTATACTTAAATATTTCTGGGAGCATTGGCGTGTTGCTAGACGCTAACCAATGTTATTACCTTCATTTGTTGCGAGCTCAAGTGGGAGCTGTTAGTATATGATCACGTAAAAATGAACGTATGTCCAGAAATGATTTAAGCCTACGGGGTCACACGTCTCGACACAAATGTATTTAATATTAATTAATATATTTAATTAATATGATCACGATTTCAATTAACGAGTGGTCGTTAAAAAAACTAACGGTTACTAGTTAACAGCGTTAGTTAAGGAAGGCTTAATTTGTAATTAGGAGATTCTAGAAGTTTCCTAATTATAAACTAAAAGGGGCCGGTTTTAACTAATGAGTTTTTAACTCATTGAGTTTAACTTGGTTTCTTATAGACTAATCCTAGTATATATCTAATACGAATCCTAATCTATGTCAAATACGAAAAGGGTTTTGGATATAAAAAGGAAAAAGAAAAAGCCCTCATTACTTCTTCTCCTCCTTCCTCCTTCTCTTCTAATTCGGCCGAAACTCTCCCAAGAACAAAGGGATTTTCGGTTTAGTTGTTTGACAAAATCAAGAGATAAAGCAAACGTTGCGGTTCGTGATCAAGTACTAGCATACGTGCATTCACGTGTCGTGTGTGCAAACGTAGAGGGATTTATTTTAAATCCTCATAAAGTTTTCTTACTTTATTTTCCTCCAAATCAAAGGTACACGTTTCTATTCTTGGTTGATTAATTAACTACATAGGTTTTATCTTCCGCTGCGTGCTTTGTGATTTGATTTGATAAATTGTTATATAAGAACCATATTAGGTGTCAAATTTGTCGATTTGTATGCGGGTTGGTACTCCGTACTTGGTTGTGTTTATTCAACACTTTTTGTTTGAATATATTTAGTGGTCAGAGAATTTGAAATATCATAGTTCGAATATCTAGAAAGAAAATGTTTTATTCATGCATGATACCGATATATCAAAATGCGTATTTATAATTTTGTCATACTTGTGGGGCTAGAATTGTTTTTAGTCGGACACGTGGTGATTAATAAGTGGTAGCAATTTTGCAATTGTATGGTGAACGTGGACAAACGAGAGTACGTTATTTTTTTAAATGCTCGAATTATGCTAGATGGGGAAATAATCATTTCATAAAACGATTTAACAAAATTATCGTTTAATCGTTTATTATATTCAAATAAAAACGACTGAAATATTATAACTATTGTATATGTGTTTTTCCATAATGTTTCATGTTTGTCAGTTTGTGTATAAGTTTTCATATAGGTTTTGATTTAACATGGGTTAAACGGACTGATATGACTAAATTTGTTTATGAATTGAAGTGGGTTGGGTTTGAGTTTTAGTTTCTGCCATAATTACTAAAATGGGTTAAGGTAAGACGTCAACCCGTTAACCCGGATATGGTACAATTGAATGTTTGCAGATACAACATTAAATCTAAAACAAAACAATTAGTTTGAGTTTGAGTGGTATTAATTTTAACCATTTTCAACATTCTTAAATTACATTTTCTCTTACAATATGAATGTTTGTTTCAATATCTTTTGTTCTCTCAATCTCTCATGGAAAATAGGATTGTTTGTAAATATGTATTTAAAATTTTGAATCCTCTAAGTTTATCCTGAAGCAAGTGTTTTGTTAAAATATGATTGAAATTCACTCTTTTGGTTCAACATTATTGCTTATTATAATATAGTACTAGATTTTGGACCCGTGTCCAACGCTGGACACGGGGCTTATGACATTATCAATATTAGATTTTCATACATTTAACTCATACGTAATATTAGATATTAGATACAGACTAGACATTGTCGTTATTAACTGACATATACTCATAAATTGTTTATCGTAGTCATCCCACAAGGGACATGCTACAATAGTTCATCTGTTATAGAATTTTTTGTAATTAGTTGTATACTTATATGCATAACTTGATATTATTGTGAAAGATAATTAAGACTTAAAAATTAAACAGACTTTTGACCTCGTTCTTAACATTCAATTATATGTATTTGATAATGTTACGGGCTCATAACATGAATAGGTTTATTTTCAATCACATGTCTCGTGATATTTGTTTTTGGTTTGTAAATCATGTTAATATATGTGCAGATGAATTTATGATATTAAAGTGAAAAGTTGTTGAAAGAACTGAACTCGATAAACCGAAAACACAAGATTTTTTTTTTTTTTTTTTTTTAGGGGGGGTAACGCCCGTTACCAAGTGTAACGGGTGTTACACCAGACAAGTGTAACGCCCGTCACTAAAGTGACGGCCGTTACACTCCAAAAATCCTCAGACACTGTAACGGGCCTTGTGTAACGGCTGTTACACATTCAACACAGGTGTAACGCCCGTTACCAAGTGTGACGGCCGTTACACCCTGATTTTTACGAAAATCAAACCTGTCACAAAACCAGCACTTTTGACACTTAAAACATGTTTCGCATAATACAAATACATAACCAACCTTCGATTACAGATTTCCAAGAACTCCAACAACTAAGTTGACATAATTTGAAGCATAATAACAACATCAACTTGTTCCAAATCTCATGACACCATCAAATGGGTCACTTACCCGTTTTGACACTATTTTCGACCAAAAATGCAAATTCACAAACTTTCCCAAAAACTTTACACCTGATCGTTTACATAATTTTAACAAAAGTATGACCATCAAATCAAAGGTACCAAGAGCCATGAGGAGGGGGATTTCTAAGCCTCTAAACCGGAAATTGTCATTCTTCCACGAATGACCTAATACCTTCAAGTCTTCCAAAAACACTTCAAGCTCAAAACCAAAGCTTCAAATCAACAACACTAGTTCCTTCTTCCGGAACTACCTATAAAAATGGTAACAACTAAAATATAAGCAAAGGCTTAGTGAATATACTTGCATACATTTACGAATACGAAGGAGGGCAAAGTACAAGGACTGTTGCATATAGACTATGACACCGTCGTGTCATATCTATAATACTCACCTTGCACGCTAAACAACACATATATGGATCCATATAAGCTAAACAATCATGACTATCGGGATTCTTAGGTCCCGGAGGTTCTTAGGCCTCATCTCATGTCAACAAAAGGGATTCTTAGGTCCCTGAGGTTCTTAGGCCTCATCAGTGCAATGCCCCACATGGGCTCAACGCCAAATCAATTACCATGCTCGGAATATCCACGTCTCATGGTAATTGACCCAACGTATACATAAAGGTATGCAAATATACTCACCTCCTCCGCAAAAAGATCAACAAAGCTAAAACGATTAAGCACAAACAAGCTTCAACCTATAATCATGTCATAAAATGCATAAGCTTATAATCACAACTTGACTAGCTTACCCTAGCCATACACAATCACTAGCCTCTCTAAACCCAAAACCCAACCCATTTGTCATTGAGTCTCCATTTTACATCCACCATATCATAGGTAGTTCAACCTACCATTTTCATCAACATTTCAATTACTTGTAAAAAAACTCATCTTTTCTCATAAACCAACATTATCACATAAGCTTATCAATTTCATAATCAAACTCAACACATAACTCAATGACAACTAGGTTAACTAAGGAATTGGGGAAAATTAGCCATAAATCAATTTCTAGCAAAACCCCCAAATTTGGTTCATCCATGAACCCTAATTTTGAAAGAAGGATAAAAACTAAGTTAGGGGAATTCAATACCTCAACAACAACAATCCAAAGCAAGACTTTTAGTTTGAGAATCCTTCTTTCCCCCTTTCTCTTAAAAGCGGCCACCACCACCCCACTTACAATCCCTAGCTTTAATTTCTAGAAGGAAGATTACTTGAGGTGATTGTTATTATTATTATGATTTCTATTCTTGAATTAGAGAGGGTTATTCTTTGTTTTGAAGAAATGTGTGAAGGGATGCATGAAAGGAAATAGAAAGAAATGAAGGAGAAAGGGTGAATCATCAACAAAGGGTGGCTGGCACATTATGGGGCTGCCACGCCCCATCCACTTTTGGGTAATAAAATACCCGCTATCCGCTAAAGTTCCAACTAAATTAACCCCATTTCTAAAATAAAATACTAGGAAATTAATTTAATGTCGAAACTATAAAAAGGGTTAAATTCTTTTTACCTTAAAATCTCTGGGGTGTTACAACTCTCCCCCACTTGGAACGGATCACGGCCTCGTGATCCAAGTCATATGCAAAGACGGATAGTAAACTAGGACGTCACGCTCGGACTCCCACGTACAATCGGACATCTTACCATGCTTCCACAAAATCTTATAAGTCCTCACCGTCTTATTTTGTACCTTTCTAAGTTCTTCTTCAACTATGGCAATCGGCTCTTCAATGTAGTTCAACTTGTTATCAATCTCTATTTCATTTAATGACACATAAGAAGACTCATCGGCAAGGCACTTTCTAAGATGAGACACATGGAAAGTTGGATGAATTCCCGAAAGTTCATCCGGTAACTCCAAACGGTAAGCAACCTTGCCAACCTTGGCCAATATTTTAAACGGGCCAATGAAACGAGGACTTAGCTTCCCACGTTTTCTAAACCGTAGAACACCTTTCCACGGGGAGACTTTCAACAAGACACGATCGCCCACCTGAAACTCAATCGGTCTCCTCCTTTTATCCGCGTAAGACTTTTGCCGATCTTGAGCCGCTTTTAATCTCTCTTGATCACATCTATCTTTTCGATGGTCTTTAACACTACTTCCGTGCCACCTATTTCTCTTTGACCTACTTCTCCCCAACAAATTGGAGATCGACATTTCCTCCCATACAACATTTCATAGGGCGGCATTTGGATGCTAGAATGGTAGCTATTGTTGTAAGGAGAATTCCACCAAAGGCAAGTGAAGATCCCAAGTGCCTCCAAAATCGATTATACATGCCCGAAGCATGTCTTCAAGCGTTTGAATGGTTCTTTCTCTCACTTTGACCATCCGTTTGTGGGTGATAAGCGGTGCTAAGCTTGAGCTTGGTCCCCATATCTTCATGAAACTTCCGCCAAAAATGAGAAGTGAATCGAGTGTCCCTATCCGAAACAATGGAGACGGGCACACCATGTCTTGCTACAACTTCCTTTACATAAACCTTTGCCAATACCTCGGAGGACGACGCCTCACGAATAGGAAGAAACAAAGCACTCTTGGTTAATCTATCCACTACTACCCATATCGTATCGAATTGGTTTCTAGGTGTCTTGGGCAATTTGGTGACGAAATCCATAGTAATATCTTCCCACTTCCATTTGGGAATTTCCAAGGGTTGCATCATACCATAGGGCTTTTGATGTTCCGCCTTCACTTGTGCACACGTCAAACACTTTTCAACATATTTCACCACATCACGCTTCATTCCGGGCCACCAATATTCTACTTTCAAGTCATGGTACATCTTTGTAGCACCGGGGTGGATGGAGTACTTGGATTTGTGAGCCTCATCAAGAAGAACTCGTTTTAACTCACAAGAAAATGGGATCCAAATCCTCCCAAAACGTACAGTAAGGTCACGAGAATCCTTAGTGAAATATTGTACTTGACCTTGAATTCTTTCTTTCTTAGGATCTCGTTGCAAGGCTCTCTCTTGAGCTTCTCTAATTTGATCAAAGAAGTCATTGGTGATCAAAACCCAAAGGGGAGAAACGACTAAGGCATGATGAGAACTCTTCCGACTCAAGGCGTCCGCTACCACATTAGCCTTTCCGGGATGATACAAAATTTCGCAATCATAATCCTTCAAAAGGTCTAACCATCTACGTTGGCGATTGTTGAGGTCTCTTTGCTCAAAGAAGTATTTGAGGCTTTTATGATCGGAATAGATAGTAAACTTGACTCCATAGAGATAATGGCGCCAAATCTTCAAGGCAAAAACCACCGCCGCTAGCTCCAAATCATGAGTAGGGTATCGTTTTTCATGTTCTTTCAATTGCCTTGAAGCGTAGGCGATGACTTTACCCCGTTGCATAAGAACACAACCTAGACCATTAGACGATGCATCACAATATACCACCATATCTTCAATTCCATCCGGTAAAACAAGGACCGGTGCTTGACTTAACCTTTCTCGAAGTTGTTGAAAAGCCAACTCTTGCTCGCTTTTCCATTCGAACTTGATATTCTTTCGAGTCAACTTGGTCAATGGGGAAGCTATTTTAGAGAAGTCTTGAATAAAACGACGGTAATAGCCCGCTAGACCAAGAAAACTCCTAATCTCCGACGGATTCTTTGGTTGCTCCCACTTCATCACCGCATTAATCTTGGCCGGGTCCACCATAATTCCCTCACTATTAACAACATGGCCAAGAAATTGCACTTCTCTTAACCAAAATTCACATTTGGAGAATTTGGCATAGAGCTTCTCCTTGCGTAATGCTTCCAACACCTCACGTAAATGAACTCCATGATCGGTCGAGCTTTTAGAATAAATAAGAATATCATCAATGAATACGATTACGGAGTTATCGAGCATAGGGCGACAAACACGGTTCATGAGATCCATGAAAGCCGCGGGAGCATTTGTAAGACCAAAAGGCATGACCACAAATTCATAATGACCATAACGGGTACGAAAGGCGGTTTTAGGAATATCTTCATCACGCACTTTGAGTTGATGGTAACCCGAACGAAGATCTATTTTTGAGAAATATGACGCTCCTTGAAGTTGATCGAATAAGTCGTCGATTCTAGGCAAAGGATACTTGTTCTTTACGGTGACTTTGTTGAGTTCCCGATAGTCGATACACATACGCATACTTCCATCTTTCTTTTTGACAAAAAGTACCGGTGCGCCCCAAGGAGAGTTACTAGGTCGAATAAAACCCTTATCAAGTAAATCTTGTAATTGCTTCATCATCTCTTGCATTTCCGTTGGAGCCAAACGGTAAGGAGCTTTAGCAATGGGGTTAGCCCCGGGAATGAGATCAATTGAAAACTCAACTTGCCGTTCGGGGGGAATACCCGGCAAGTCTTCGGGGAAAACATCGGCAAACTCACTAACGATTGGAATGTCTTCAATAGATAAAGGTTTCTTTTCAACATCAACGATGTGAGCAAGATAAGCATGACATCCATGAGAAATGTAACGTTTAGCTCGAGCAAAAGTACATACGGAAATAGAATGTTCCTTCCTATCACCATACACTACCATGTCTTCGCCTTTAGAAGTCTTCAAATATATCGCCTTCTCATCACACGCGATTTTGGCGTTACAAGAGCTTAACCAATCCATACCCAAAATTATATCAAACTCCCCCATCGGAAAAGGAATTAAATTGGCTTGAAAGAGTTCCGAAGAAATTTTAATTTCACATCCCCTATACACATCCTTCACTAATTCCATTCTACCATTACCAACCTCAACTTGCAAAGTATTTTCTAGACACGACTTTGACACGGGAATAACATGAATTACTCTAGTTGCAACGAATGATCTATTCGCCCCCGAATCAAAGAGAATTCGCATAGGCACATTATATACAAGAAATGTACCTGTAATAACATCATCGGTGTTCCTTGCCTGCTCCACAGTTAGTTGGAAGGATCTTCCTCGTTGGTTCCCATGAGTTTGGGCATTCTTCCTTTCCGCCTCCCTTCTTCTTTCTTCCAATCTTTCTCCTTCAGTCAACCTAGGGCATGAACTCCTCATGTGACCTTCCTCAAAGCATTTGAAACATACGATAGGCCTTTGAGGCTTGGACTTGCAATCCCGGCTCGTGTGTCCCGGCTTCCCACAAGTATAACATCCTTTCTCGAATGTCTTGCACATCCCCGAGTGATTCCTCTTGCATTTACGGCAAAAGGGGGTGCTTCGCTTATGAGAGTCATTACCAGAACTACCCTCCTGTCTAAATCTTTTGTTGGGAGAGTTCGTGTCTTCATACTTTCTTTTTAATTCACCTTCCTCCACCCTTGACTGCTCAATCTCATGATCCCTAGCCACATCCGCCAACATGGAGAAGGAATCCATTTGACGTAGGCTTATCCTCTCCCTCAAGTTCTTCTTCAACTTCATATAGAATTGCTCCTTTAGTAATTGGTCGTTCCCGAGAAATTCCGGACAGAATTGAGCCTTATCCAAGAATTGAGCACGAAATTCATTCAAGCTTAAATTACCTTGACTATCATTGAGAAATTCACTTCTCAACTTAGTCACTTCGGCTTCCGATCTAAATTCCTTGAAAAACATAGTCTTGAATTCGGGCCATTCTACATGGTCTAAAGCTTCCTTCTTAATTGCTAACAATCCGTCCCACCATCTCTTCCCACTGTTCCTGAGCATACCAACCGCAAATATAACCTTCAAATGCGAGGGACATTGACTAGTGCGGAATGCCCCCTCTATCTCCGATATCCACCGAGTACAAATGATGGGATCACGATCACCGTGGTACTCCGGTGGGTGGCACACTTCAAAATCCCGAAAAGTGAACTTCTTCTTATAACCCTTCTCCCCGGTTACTTCCACCTCCCTTTCATCATTAGCCTTCTTGCCCTTGTCTTGAGCATCTCTTTTCTCAAACTCCCGTTGCACATTGACCGCAACCTCTTCTCTAATCATTTGAGCAATGTGATCATTCACCGCTCCTTCTAAAGTTTGATTCAATCTTCTTAATAAAAGAGGGGTATACTTCTCCAATGCTCTCCCTATTTGGTCCGAGATATCCATACTACCCTCGGCAAATATGGGCTCTTCTTCTTCGTTTTGTTCGTTGTGCTCGTCTTCGTCATGATGAATATCGGCCATACTATAATAAGAGTAGATAAAACGAATTTAATCACGCAACCTAACTAACTCTATGACTAGGAGCCACAACTTATAACTTGATACTACACCGTCCTAAGGTTTGATGCCGCTAGTTTATAAATTTATTAGTATTTCAACCGCAATAAGGCCGGCTTCTTATTGTGCTTTAAATACTAACAAATGGATAATCTAACATTATCAAACACATATTTCAGTCCCATAAAAAGTTTCGGTTACCTAAGGTCGAGTCTCAACTAAGGTTTAAGTCTAGGCACTCTCCACACAAGGGAATACCTAAATCCCTTAAACCTCGGCTTTGATACCAACTTGAAAGAACTGAACTCGATAAACCGAAAACACAAGATTTTTTTTTTTTTTTTTTTTTTTTTAAAAGGAGGGGGTAACGCCCGTTACCAAGTGTAACGGGTGTTACACCAGACAAGTGTAACGCCCGTCACTAAAGTGACGGCCGTTACACTCCAAAAATCCTCAGACACTGTAACGGGCCTTGTGTAACGGCTGTTACACATTCAACACAGGTGTAACGCCCGTTACCAAGTGTGACGGCCGTTACACCCTGATTTTTACGAAAATCAAACCTGTCACAAAACCAGCACTTTTGACACTTAAAACATGTTTCGCATAATACAAATACATAACCAACCTTCGATTACAGATTTCCAAGAACTCCAACAACTAAGTTGACATAATTTGAAGCATAATAACAACATCAACTTGTTCCAAATCTCATGACACCATCAAATGGGTCACTTACCCGTTTTGACACTATTTTCGACCAAAAATGCAAATTCACAAACTTTCCCAAAAACTTTACACCTGATCGTTTACATAATTTTAACAAAAGTATGACCATCAAATCAAAGGTACCAAGAGCCATGAGGAGGGGGATTTCTAAGCCTCTAAACCGGAAATTGTCATTCTTCCACGAATGACCTAATACCTTCAAGTCTTCCAAAAACACTTCAAGCTCAAAACCAAAGCTTCAAATCAACAACACTAGTTCCTTCTTCCGGAACTACCTATAAAATGGTAAACAACTAAAATATAAGCAAAGGCTTAGTGAATATACTTGCATACATTTACGAATACGAAGGAGGGCAAAGTACAAGGACTGTTGCATATAGACTATGACACCGTCGTGTCATATCTATAATACTCACCTTGCACGCTAACAACACATATATGGATCCATATAAGCTAAACAATCATGACTATCGGGATTCTTAGGTCCCGGAGGTTCTTAGGCCTCATCTCATGTCAACAAAAGGGATTCTTAGGTCCCTGAGGTTCTTAGGCCTCATCTCATGACTATCGGGATTCTTAGGTCCCGGAGGTTCTTAGGCCTCATCTCATGTCAACAAAAGGGATTCTTAGGTCCCTGAGGTTCTTAGGCCTCATCTCATGTCAACAATAGGGGTTCTTAGGTCCCGGAGGTTCTTAGGCCTCATCTCATGTCAACAATAGGGGATTCTTAGGTCCCGGAGGTTCTTAGGCCTCATCTCATGTCAACAAAAGGGATTCTTAGGTCCCTGAGGTTCTTAGGCCTCATCAGTGCAATGCCCCACATGGGCTCAACGCCAAATCAATTACCATGCTCGGAATATCCACGTCTCATGGTAATTGACCCAACGTATACATAAAGGTATGCAAATATACTCACCTCCTCCGCAAAAAGATCAACAAAGCTAAAACGATTAAGCACAAACAAGCTTCAACCTATAATCATGTCATAAAATGCATAAGCTTATAATCACAACTTGACTAGCTTACCCTAGCCATACACAATCACTAGCCTCTCTAAACCCAAAACCCAACCCATTTGTCATTGAGTCTCCATTTTACATCCACCATATCATAGGTAGTTCAACCTACCATTTTCATCAACATTTCAATTACTTGTAAAAAAACTCATCTTTTCTCATAAACCAACATTATCACATAAGCTTATCAATTTCATAATCAAACTCAACACATAACTCAATGACAACTAGGTTAACTAAGGAATTGGGGAAAATTAGCCATAAATCAATTTCTAGCAAAAACCCCCAAATTTGGTTCATCCATGAACCCTAATTTTGAAAGAAGGATAAAAACTAAGTTAGGGGAATTCAATACCTCAACAACAACAATCCAAAGCAAGACTTTTAGTTTGAGAATCCTTCTTTCCCCCTTTCTCTTAAAAGCGGCCACCACCACCCCACTTACAATCCCTAGCTTTAATTTCTAGAAGGAAGATTACTTGAGGTGATTGTTATTATTATTATGATTTCTATTCTTGAATTAGAGAGGGTTATTCTTTGTTTTGAAGAAATGTGTGAAGGGATGCATGAAAGGAAATAGAAAGAAATGAAGGAGAAAGGGTGAATCATCAACAAAGGGTGGCTGGCACATTATGGGGCTGCCACGCCCCATCCACTTTTGGGTAATAAAATACCCGCTATCCGCTAAAGTTCCAACTAAATTAACCCCATTTCTAAAATAAAATACTAGGAAATTAATTTAATGTCGAAACTATAAAAAGGGTTAAATTCTTTTTACCTTAAAAATAAGCATGTAAGGAATTAGGTTTAATTCCTTAAATGCTCCCAACCATATTTGTACGACCTTAAGTCCACATCAGCATGGACTTGGTCTATAAATATAAGGCTTCTCACAACTTGCAAAGGGCTTGAAACTTTGGCATTGCAACTTGTGAGATATACTCTAAGTAATCCTTACGAGTATTTCCAAGTTATTAGATCACTTGTATTTCAGGATTGTTTAGATAATTAAACTTTTGTGCTTGTCTTTGTTCCGCAACAATCCTTGTATTTGTTTATATCAATAAATCAAATACATTGAAAAAGTACAACGTGTCTCAATGCTACATACTTGATTATATATATATCTTTATATAGTTTCAGCACTTTAGTTCCTTGCAAATTACTTTAAGTCATTTACTTCTTGTTATATCCATATCTGGATCGTATTCAGTACTGGTCTATTTCCAGTTTGGATTTAATATTCAATTAAGATAATCGTAAATTAACCATTTGTTGTATATCATGTGGGTTTTGGAATAGGGATTTATGGTTCCTATTGTGTTTGGGATTTCTAAAGTCGTATTGTGTATTTTCTTTATATTAAATATTAAATATTTATCCTTATAGTTAGATAACTAGATTTTAGACCCGTATAAATATACGGAAGTATATAAAAAATCTAGAGGTAAACTGTTAGGTCGAAAATCGACCAAGTATAATTTGTCCAGAAATAGTTGAAGTTCAGTGAAGATACTTGTACAGAATTCTGAAGTCGTTCAGAATTGTTTCACTGAAGCTTCACTTCAGTTCAGATCAACGTATCAGAATACCATTCAGAATGAAGTCAAAGACTGAAGACTGAAGAAAGAGAATCAACTCAGATGTGGAGCTCAGAAGTTGATTCTACCTGATCGAAGACTGAAGCATCTCAGTGTAAAGTACTTACAACACTTTACACTGATTACGAGGAAGCCTTTTTACTTTATATACCTTTACCCGGTTAATAGATTTATCTATTAATAAAAGTACAAGGTTAAGTAAAAGGTTGGAAATAAAGTATGAAATGTCACATCAATTGACTTTCACACTTTACCTTAAAAATAAGCATGTAAGGAATTAGGTTTAATTCCTTAAATGCTCCCAACCATATTTGTACGACCTTAAGTCCACATCAGCATGGACTTGGTCTATAAATATAAGGCTTCTCACAAATTGCAAAGGGCTTGAAACTTTGGCATTGCAACTTGTGAGATATACTCTAAGTAATCCTTACGAGTATTTCCAAGTTATTAGATCACTTGTATTTCAGGATTGTTTAGATAATTAAACTTTTGTGCTTGTCTTTGTTCCGCAACAATCCTTGTATTTGTTTATATCAATAAATCAAATACATTGAAAAAGTACAACGTGTCTCAATGCTACATACTTGATTATATATATATCTTTATATAGTTTCAGCACTTTAGTTCCTTGCAAATTACTTTAAGTCATTTACTTCTTGTTATATCCATATCTGGATCGTATTCAGACTGTCTATCAGTTTGGATTTAATATTCAATTAAGATAATCGTAAATTAACCATTTGTTGTATATCATGTGGGTTTTGGAATATGGATTTATGGTTCCTATTGTGTTTGGGATTTCTAAAGTCGTATTGTGTATTTTCTTTATATTAAATATTAAATATTAAATATTAAATATTAAATATTAATATTAAATATTAAATATTAAATATTAAATATTAAATATTAAATATTAAATATTAAATATTAAATATTAAATATTAAATATTAAATATTAAATATTAAATATTAAATATTAAATATTAAATATTAAATATTAAATATTAAATATTAAATATTAAATATTAAATATTAATATTAAATATTTATTAAATATTAAATATTTATCCTTATAGTTAGATAACTAGATTTTAGACCCGTATAAATATACGGAAGTATATAAAAAATCTAGAGGTAAACTGTTAGGTCGAAAATCGACCAAGTATAATTTGTCCAGAAATAGTTGAAGTTCAGTGAAGATACTTGTACAGAATTCTGAAGTCGTTCAGAATTATTTCACTGAAGCTTCACTTCAGTTCAGATCAACGTATCAGAATACCATTCAGAATGAAGTCAAAGACTGAAGACTGAAGAAAGAGAATCAACTCAGATGTGGAGCTCAGAAGTTGATTCTACCTGATCGAAGACTGAAGCATCTCAGTGTAAAGTACTTACAACACTTTACACTGATTACGAGGAAGCCTTTTTACTTTATATACCTTTACCCGATTAATAGATTTATCTATTAATAAAAGTACAAGGTTAAGTAAAAGGTTGGAAATAAAGTATGAAATGTCACATCAATTGACTTTCACACTTTACCTTAAAAATAAGCATGTAAGGAATTAGGTTTAATTCCTTAAATGCTCCCAACCATATTTGTACGACCTTAAGTCCACATCAGCATGGACTTGGTCTATAAATATAAGGCTTCTCACAAATTGCAAAGGGCTTGAAACTTTGGCATTGCAACTTGTGAGATATACTCTAAGTAATCCTTACGAGTATTTCCAAGTTATTAGATCACTTGTATTTCAGGATTGTTTAGATAATTAAACTTTTGTGCTTGTCTTTGTTCCGCAACAATCCTTGTATTTGTTTATATCAATAAATCAAATACATTGAAAAAGTACAACGTGTCTCAATGCTACATACTTGATTATATATATATCTTTATATAGTTTCAGCACTTTAGTTCCTTGCAAATTACTTTAAGTCATTTACTTCTTGTTATATCCATATCTGGATCGTATTCAGTACTGGTCTATTTCCAGTTTGGATTACTTGTCAGTCGGGTTACTTAACCATCTATATTTGGGACTTACAATTGGTATCAGAGCAGCAAGGTTGAATTAACATTAATTCTTTAACCTTTGATCTGCAAAGATGGTTGACACTCAACAACAAGAAGGTCCTAACCCCAACATTAATGCTACTACTCCACCTACACCTCCACCCATTATCAACAACAATATACCTCTGCATAATGTCCATGTCCATTTTCCAAACAATCCTGTTCCAAAATTTAATGGGAACAGTGATACATTTATTACGTGGAAAGCATGCATGTTAAAATATATTGCTGGTGTTGAAAGACATCTGACCGACATTTTAAAAGAAGGACCCTTTGTCCCCATGAATGCCTCAACTGTTGTTCGTAATGCCGATGGGACTCCTAGGATGTCACCTAAGGAGAAGGATCATTGGTCTGAGGAAGATCATAGGCTGGTAGATCTTGATACCAAGCTGCAAAATATGATCTTATATGCAGTTCCTGAAACTCTTATGCCCACCCTTGTTTTACTTGAAAATTCAAAATTAATGTGGGAGGAACTTATGACTCAGTTTGAAGGCACAAATGAGACAATTGTCACAAGAAAAGTTGCTTTAAACAAGAGATATGAAGCTTTCTTTGCATTACCAAATGAAACTTTAACTCAAACTTATATTAGATTTACAAATTTGGTTAATCAACTGAAAGCTTTGGGAGTTGAAAAAGATAAAGAAATCCTGTTGGAAAAGTTTCGTGATATCTTACCTTCAAAATGGGAAAACTTAATCTTGGTCTTGAGACAAGGCAAAACTTTGCACAGTCACACTCTTGCTTCCCTTTATGGAGCCTTCAGATACACTGAAGAGAACAAAGCTGAGAGAGCTGTGGCTGAACAAGATGCCAAAAATCATGTTTCTACCAGTTCTGGTATGGTTCAGTATTCTGAGCCACATGGAACTGCCCTACTATCTTCTGAGAGTGATCCTTCTGACTCAATGAAGAAGATGGTCTCTAAAATGTTAAAAACTGGTATTTCTGGTAATGTTGCTCATGGTTGTGATGAGAGTGACGATGATGATCCGGTTGCCATGCTGGCTAAAACGTTTAATCGTTTTAAGGCCAAATCTAATCGATCTGGCAAACCATTTGCTTCCAGCGCTTCTATTGATAAGTCCAATCTTGAATGCTTTAAGTGTGGCAAGAAAGGACATTTCATGAAGGAATGCAGATCTAGTCAACCTTCATCATCACAATCTGCCCCTAATCACTCTATTTTTCAGAAATCTGATGACAACTATAAGGCTAAGTACAAGAAGCTGAAAGCCCATATAGCTCTCATGGCACAAGACAACTCAAGCAATAACAGTTGCATGGTTGCCAAAACTGAAAAATGGGAAGAATCTGATGAGTCATCTGATGATGAGGAAGAAGTTAGGGACATGTGTTTCATGGCTCGTGAAGATCAAGGTCATTTGGTCAAGTCTGATGTTGAATCTGGTCGTTGGGTGGATATAGTCATGAAAAAGGTTAGTGACTTTGGTTTGAAAGTAATGAGGAACAAACTGGACCTCTTGGTTCTTTTAGAGGCTGACATTTCATTTGTCGAAACTGTGCGTTCAGAAAGTCTAAAAATGTTTGAAAGTAATACTTCTGAACTGAACGCCAGTCAGGCCAGACTAAAAGAACTGAAAGATGTTCAGTTAGCCCTGAAAAGTTATCAGTATATGGTTGCCACTTTAGAGTTGGAAAATGAAGAATTAAAAAACATCCTTGAAAAAGAACAGAAAATTATTAAATCATGGATGAAAGCACCAAACCCAGATGCTGCAATCAAAAACACTTTTGCAAATCAAAGAACAACATATGAATATGGTGATCTTCATTTGGCATCTATAATCACTGATTTAGATGCTCTTCCAAAAGCAATGAAACCAGAAATTATTTTTCCTGAAGTTGGCAAACAGAAAACTGTGACTGAAGTGGCCCAGGAACAATCTGAGGGTAAATCTGAAACAGCTCAGACCACTGTTTCAGAAAAGAAGGCTAAATCCAAAAAGTCATCCCCTCAGTCTTCATCTAAGGCAACAAAAGGCCAAAAGAAGAAGAAAAATGTCTCCCCCACTGAGCCATCTACCTCAGATTCAGGTAAGGCTCAGGTGTCTAATAAAGAATCAATTTTGTTAAGGTTAGAAAGTCAATTTCAACTATTGGCTAGACAAGTGCAAAGTTGTAATGCACGATTGAAAAATGTTGAAACCACTCCTCTTCAACCTAAACAAAATGCTAAACCTTTTTCTAAACAACTCAAGCAGAAATCTGAAAAGAAAAAGGTTGAAAGCTCCCTCAAACCAACTATTTTTGTGTCATCTGAGATAATGACTGAGATCCCGTTTGATCCTTCAGTTCCTTTTGAACCAAAGAAATCTGAGACTGCTAAGGGAGAGTCCAGTGAACCCATCAAGAGATGGGTTCCCAAAAAGAACTAATCTTTGTGTTTGTGCAGGGAGACCGAAAGAAGAATATATGGTTTCTGGACAGTGCTGCTGGCCGAACCATGACTGGTTATCAAACCCTGCTAGAGGAATATAGGGTGCAAGAGGGGCCCTCAATAGTATTTGGAAATGATGGAAATGGACAAACTGATGGATATGGTGTGGTGAATAATGGACAAGTCAAATTTACACGTGTTGCATATGTGAATGGTTTGAAATATAACCTGATCAGTGTTAGTCAACTGTGTGATGATGGCTTCAAAGTATTATTTGATATTTCACAAGGCACCATATTCAACAGAGATGGAAAGGTAGTATTGATTGCACCAAGAAAAGGAAACATTTATATCATTGATATGAATCCTTCTACCACTGAACAATGTTTCTACACAAAGGCAGATGAAGACACAAACTGGTTGTGGCACAAGAGATTATCCCATCTGAACTTCAAAAATATCAATAAGTTGTCAAGAAAACAACTTGTAGATGGGATACCCTCAATGTCTTTCAATAAAGACAAGCCATGTCCAGGTTGTGAAATGGGTAAGCAGAAAAGAGCTTCATTCAAGACAAAACAAAGTTTTAGTATAACTAAACCTCTTCACATGCTTCACATGGACCTTTTTGGACCAGTGAATGTTCAGACCAGAGCAGGAAAGAAGTACACCCTTGTTGTCGTTGATGAATATTCAAGATATTGTTGGGTGATTTTCCTCAGATCCAAGAGTGAAGCTGCTGCTGAAATCATTGCTCTCATCAAACAAATTGAACTCAAGCATAAGCGAAAAGTTTGTCAGCTCAGAAGTGACAATGGCACTGAATTCAGAAATGCCACTCTGGAGTTCTTCTGCACTGAAACTGGCATATCTCAGAACTTCTCTTCAGCTCACACACCAGAGCAGAATGGTATTGTAGAAAGAAAGAATCGAACGCTGATTGAAGCTGCTAGAAGTATGCTTAATGAATCTGGTCTTCCCAAGAATTTCTGGGCTGAAGCTGTTGCAACTGCTTGCTACACTCAGAACAGATATGTCTATGTCAAAAGACACAAGAAGACTGCCTATGAAGTACTCAGAAATAGAAAGCCTAATATTGGATACTTCCATGTATTTGGATGTCCAGTATATATTCTGAATGATTCCAGTCAGCTTGGAAAATTTGATGCAAAAGCTGATGAAGGGTACTTCTTAGGATATTCAACAAATCGCAAAGCCTTTAGAGTCTATAACAAGAGACTTGAAAAGGTTGATGAGTCAATTCATGTTACCTTTGATGAATCCAATTCTGCAATCTTTAAGGATCCAACCCCTGTACCACCCTCAGAAAGTCCAATCAGTTTTGGTGAATCTGATCCTATCGCTGAATCTGATCAGTCACCTGAACCCGCTTCTGAGCATTCTAGTTCAGAACCAGTAATAAACAAGACAAGCAACATTCCATTTTATCCCTCAGTCAGTTTTAAACTACCTTCTGAACTGACTATTGGATCAGATGTACATGCTGCTTCACCTCAGATATCAGTTTCCACTGAAATACCCCAATCTGAAGAGTTTCATGATGCAAGTCATGAACTGCAGGAGGAAGATGATGAGACTGAAATAGTCTTCTCTGAACCTCCTCCTGAAGTAAATCAGAGGAGTTCTTGCACTGATATCATTGTTCATCCTGGTCATTACACTAAGTGGACAAGAGCACATCCAATCGATCAAATCATTGGAGATTCCACTAGTGGAGTTCAGACCAGAAGAGCCACAAGCGATCAATGCTTAAATGTCAGCTTCTTATCACTGATAGAACCGAAGAAGATTGACGAGGCTATGAAAGACCCAAGCTGGATTGAAGCCATGCAAGATGAGCTTAATCAGTTTAAAAGGAACGATGTGTGGGAACTTGTTCCATGTCCCAGCAATCTGAAAAAAGAACCAATTGGGACAAGATGGGTCTTCAGAAACAAGATGGATGAAGATGGTCATGTGATTCGAAACAAGGCAAGACTTGTTGCAAAGGGTTACTCTCAAGAAGAAGGAGTAGACTTTGATGAAACTTTTGCACCAGTTGCTAGACTAGAAGCTATCAGAATTTTCTTAGCTTTTGCAGATGGATGTCAAAAGTGCATTTTTGAATGGTGAATTAGAAGAAGTTGTGTATGTGTATCAGCCACCAGGGTTCATCAATGAAGAAAAACCACATTGGGTGTACAGACTGAACAAAGCTTTATATGGTCTGAGACAAACACCTAGAGCCTGGTATGATACTCTTACTAAACATCTTCTGAAAAATGGTTTTAAAAGGGGTACAATTGATAACACCTTATTCATATTGCATGATAAAAGTGATATCTTACTTGTACAAATTTATGTTGATGATATTGTGTTTGGGTCTACAAATAATAAAATGTGTGAACAGTTTTCTGAAATTATGTCTTCTGAGTATGAAATGAGTATGATGGGTGAACTGACATATTTCTTGGGTCTTCAAGTGAAACAAACCAGTGATGGTATTTTTATAAACCAAGAAAAGTATGTCAGAGATTTATTAAAGAAATATCAATTTGATTCAGTCTCATCAAAAGATACTCCTATTTCTGCACCTTTAACTTTGGACTCAGATCCCAATGGAAAACAAGTGGATCCCACAAAATATCGTGGTATGGTGGGATCCCTTATGTACTTAACTGCAAGTAGACCTGACATAATGTTTGCAACATGCCTTTGTGCAAGATTTCAGTCTGATCCCAGAGAAGCACATGCAAATGTTGTGAAAAGGATTTTCAGATACCTTAAAGGTGTCCCCAGACTTGGTCTTTGGTATCCCAAAGGCTCAAGTCTAGATCTAATGGGTTATTCAGATTCTGATCATGCAGGTTGTAAAATAGATAGGAAAAGTACCACAGGTGGTTGTCATTTCCTAGGTGGCAAATTGGTTAGTTGGACAAGCAAGAAGCAGACTGTAGTATCACTCTCCACAGCTGAAGCTGAATACATTTCTGCAGCCAGTTGCTGCGCTCAGATTTTGTGGATGAAGAACCAACTAACTGATTATGGTGTTAAGTATACAAAAACTCCAATCTTTTGTGATAACACCAGTGCCATTGCCATCTCTCACAATCCTGTTATGCACTCCAAAACCAAGCATATCGACCTCAGGTATCATTTTATTAGAGATTACATTATTAAAGGTGACATTGAACTTCATTTCATTCCCACTGATAAACAACTCGCTGATGTTTTTACAAAACCCTTGGATGTCAAAACGTTTAAACATCTCATCAGTGAGTTAGGTATGCTAAATCCTGTATAGCATTACCTCAGGGGGAAGTGTCAAATATTTTTTGTTTAAAAGAATTTTTCTCTAAGGGGGAATTTTGCTTTCTGAAAAATATTTTGTCTGAAATGCCTCAGAATTTCTGAAATGATTTCAGAATAATTGTGTAAACTGAGATGGTTCAAATTCCTTAAATCTGACCATGCTCAGATTTTGTGTGTAATTCTGAGATGAGTCAGTCCTTTATAGTGTCTTTTGGATACTTGGTCGTTGTGTGTACACGTGAAGGTTACTGTATAACGTTTGAATAAAGATACCTTTTTGCTTACGTGGCACACAAGTGGCGCCGTAAATGTAAAAGTGATCATCACTTTTTATTAATGAAAGTTGAACTGTTTTCCAAAAGTGGGGTCCCTAACTGCTTTGCATTAAATGCGGACGTATACCCAAAATTATTTCGGATTTCAAACCCGATCAAAATCGATTTCAAATAAAATAATATTTTCTTTTTGGTTTGAATTTCAAAATCTTTTTTTTTATTTTTGGAAAAACCCTTTGTATTCCATCATAAATATAAATACCATTTTCGAAAACAATTCCTTCATTTATTTCATTTTTCATTTACTCCCAATCATCATTCTCTCTCTATTTTCTTTCTTCTTCCAAAGTCCAAAACCCTAAAATCATCATTCTTTTCAGTTTTCCCTTGTAGAAATTATGGCTAAACAATCTCAAGCCAAATCTCTTATTACTTTCGAATACAACCCCCATCTCCAGCAGTCAAGCCAAGTTCACAATGGCCAAAGGGGTTTGAGTCAAACCCTAAGATTCAATATGAACAATTTTGTGGCACCCTTAAATGCCAAATCTAAAACGCTCATGGGGAGGATAAATAAATATTTAGAAGGGTGTCCTCTCCATTTTGCATTGACTGTTGATCCTGAAGTAATGTATCATCGATACTTACTTGAATTCTGGTACACCGCTGAGATAAGCAAGGATGAAAAGTCCATTGCTTTTACATTAAAAGAAGGCACAAAGCGGTGTGTCATTTCTCTTGATGGGTTCAGGGAGGCCCTTCAATTGAACTATCTCAGACCTCCATCAGTCTATGCAAAAAGACTGAAAGGTATCAATTTTAGGGAGGTTCTGAGAGACATGGGTCATGATGGAATGATTGATGAAGATGGCAATCTGAAGACCTCCGGGCATATATTCATGTCAGGATTCAAAATTGTTGGAGGTACTTCTGGACTCAGATCGTTGAGTGCCTTGGGGGAAATTATGGTGGATTAGACCAAATTTCCCTGCCACAAGTTGAAATGGGTTATTATATGTGGCATGGAATTGAGGCAGACTTCGCTGAGATTCTCTTCTCTCAGTTATTGGTAAAGTTAAAAGGAAAAAGAAGTCTGCATATCTCTTTTCCAAGATTTCTGAGCATCTGCTTCATGCAAATTCTGGGTGATGCATATTCTGAAGGGGGACCTGAGACTTCAGCCACAGAGTTCTGCAGAGACATATCTAAGGCATCTACTTCAGATGAAGAACCAGAACTCTCCGCTGCAATGCTTCAGGTAATTAATAAAACTGAAACAGCACGACCGGCTGGCTCAGAAAGGTCACCGAGCGGGTCGCAAAAGAATGCGAGACCCATTGGTGCACCTAGTGGCAAAATGTTGAAGTTGTTCAAATCCCAAACAACTTCTTCTACCCAGCCACCTCCCCCATCCGATGACCAACCTGAGGATCTCCCAAAAGATCCCTCAGGATCACCAAAGGGCTTATTAAAACGACAAAAATTTAAGAAGTCCTCACAGCCCAAGGACACTAGTGCCGAAGCTAACCCTTCTGGTTCTTCCCAACAAGAACCAGAAGAATCGAGTCAAAGGGAAAACCCACAAGCAGCCATCTCCAAAACTTCTTTAGGAGGGGATGGTGAAGAAAATATAAGTGAGTCCGCCCAACTCACATTAGAGTCTGAGTCTGCACGTGCACCCCCTGAAACTTCACAAATCTTACACTCTTCTGAAGCACGAATTGATGAAGTCTTTGGTGTGACACCACCTGAGACTGAGATTCCAGACTCTACGGCCGATGAAGTAACTCTTGATGATGGTACGAGAGTTATTAAGGCAACCCCCGTGTCTACTATCACTGGCGATGATACTTTGGTTGAGCCAACACTTCATAAATCTGGTGACGATGCATCTGCAGCAGCAGTTGTTGAACCAGAAGCAGGTTCAGGCACCAGTGGTCTGAACCTGGGCATATCTGATCAGACTGCAGTTTCGACTGACCTCTGGGATGAAGATGAGCCACCTCAAGGGAATCTTGATTCCTTTGCTGACTTTGAGTTTGACGAGGGACTCTTGGAGGAGAATCAGTTTTCTGATTCTGAGCCAACCTTCAACCTCGCAAACGCCCCTCCTCCCCCAGAAATCCAAAATGTTGAACAACCATATCGCCCACCACCAACATCTCACAAACATCCATATTTTCCACCTGGCTCAACACCTGCCTATGTCACTTCACCTACTTTTCAACCACAACTTCAACACCTTCACCCACAAATTCATGATGTTCCAAGGCCAAGGAATTTTGATGAGCCAGAGCAAAAGGAGTTGGACTCTGAAACTGAATCTGAGGGTCCAACTGAAGATCAATTGGAAAAGACTCTGGCTGGCCTTAGAACACTTCCCTTTATTGCTTCTGCTTCTACACAACCACCTCCTCCTTTGAGTGTGGAAGCACAGTTAGAGAAATCAAATGCCGAAGTCCAAAACCTACTTGTTCAGGTTGAGGGCTTAATAAAATCTCTAACTGCCAACACTAAGTCCCTAGCTGATATGAAAGGTGCTCAGTTATTTCCTGGGACTGAGTTGACCAAAGTTGCTAGGAATGAGGGATTAGTGGATGGGAAGCTAAATGAGTTGGTTTCTGCATGCAATAACATCAGTGCTGCAATCAGGGAAGCCTTCAAACTGACCAAGAGGGATGTTCAAGCTTCAGTTGTTGCGAACTTGACATCCTCAGTTAAGTTGATAAAAGAGGATGTCTTGACAGTTGGGAAGGAAGTTAATGAATTGGTGAAAAAGCCCAGTGTAAATGAAAAAGAACTTGGGTCTTCAATTGGTGTTGATGTGTTTGAGAAGTTGAAGTCTGAGCTATCTCAGATTCTTGTTGCTCAGGTTTCAGCTTCAGTGGCTAAAAAGGTTAATGAGAGGGTCAGAAAGATGGTCGATGAGCTCACCAGAGATACACACAAAAGGGTTGATGAAGCTGTTGAAAAGGTACAAAAATCTGTATCAACTCTTGATGAAACGGTGAAGGGCCAATCTAAAACACTTGATGAAATTTTGACCCTGCTCAAGAAGGAAACTGTTGTTGCTCCTCCTCCCCCTGCTTCATTTTCTGAAGACGATCGAAAGATGCAGAAGGATCTCAAGGATCAAGAGGCACTGAACCTTAATTCTTCTTTCAGATTAAGGGCTCAGTTCTCTACCATGGCAAAGGGCATTTCTGATTGCCTAGAACAGCAGAGTTGGGAACCTCTGAAGGCAATGAAAACTGCAATTGATTTATATGCCAAGATGCCTTCTGAGGTCCCCAAAGGGGGAAGTGTGCCTATTGGTTTGCTTGTAAGTACTCAGGAATTGATTGAAGCAACCAAGAAGCAAACTGAAGTACAATCTGGTGGTGCTTCAGTTCAGGGGGAACAACTTCAGAAATCTGAAGTACAACAATCTGAGGTTGTTAAGAAGGATAAGGGCAAGGCCCCAAGTGGTGGATGAACCCAAGAAGAAACTTGTTAAGGGTTCTGGTCTGGTTGTTTGTGAAAATGTGGATGAACATGGTTATCCACTTCATGATCTTGAAGTAGATGGCAAGAAATTAGAGGCTCTGCAAAAGCAAGTCTCTAATCAATTTATCATGTGGAGGGAAAACAAGGAAAGAGAAAGGGCCCAACACTTGTCAATGGGGACCCTTGATCATGTGGATGCTGCATCTCTGGGTCTTTCCTTAGAATGATATCAGAAAATTAAAGGAGATACAAGAGTGCAGAAAGCAGTAGTTGATATGCTTGAATATGAGTGTGGGATGATGTATTCACCTCTGGAACAAAAGCTGGAAAGTCTCACCTTCAAGTTATCTATTGAAGACTTGAAGAAAAATAGAATGAATGAGATGGAATTAAAAAGAAAGAGATTCTAGCTGAAGTTGCCAAGGTTGAAAGGCAATTGTCAAGGCCACCCACAAAAGCCAAAGTGACTGGACCAAGATCATCAAGAAAGAATATTCGTGATGCTGATCTCTCCACCTTCCAACCTATTTCTGAAGATGCTGCTGAGATCCAAAGAAAGCATGAGAAGGATCAATATGAGCATTACATGAAGCATCGATCTAATCCAGCTAAGATAATTGATATGGAAGTAACAAAGGCTGATGGATTGAAGCTTTTTGATCTAATTGTCAAAAGGGAAGGAAGAGCAGCTGAAGAATATAATCAAGTTTCAGTTCATGAATTTGGCATTTCAGAACACAGGGAGATGATCCAGATTTTGAAGGCAAAGCCTAAGTCCGCTCTGATTGGTGCATGGCTATCAAGAATACAACAAAAGATGCAAGCCAAGGTAGAGATGGAAGGCAGATTATTTGGAAAGAAGGATCCCTCCCCACTGAAAAGGAAAGCTACTGAAGCACCTTCTGGTTCAAAGCCTGCGAAGAAGTAGTTCCTTTTCAGATTATCATGTACTTGTATATATTTTCAAGTTTTTACTCTTGTAACAAACACTTCATTCAGTTTGTATATATTGTTGCAAGTTGTAACTTGTAACCAACACTTCATTCAGTTTGTATATATTTTCAAGTTTTTACTCTTGTAACAAACACTTCATTCAGTTTGTATATATTTTCAAGTTTTTACTCTTGTAACAAACACTTCATTCAGCTTGTATATATTTTCAAGTTTTTACTCTTGTAACAAACACTTCATTCAGTTTGTATATATTGTTGCAAGTTGTAACCAACAAGTAGATGATAGGTTTAAGTTAGAAAAATCACAAGTAAAATTCTGAGACATCAATGATCTATAAGATGTCCTTAGAAAATTTTTACAACTTAAACAAAACTTGCATTTCAGATTTACAAACATGTATAGATAGAAGTCTGAGATGCATGCACTATTTCAGAACAAATAGGGGGAATTTGTTAGGTCGAAAATCGACCAAGTATAATTTGTCCAGAAATAGTTGAAGTTCAGTGAAGATACTTGTACAGAATTCTGAAGTCGTTCAGAATTGTTTCACTGAAGCTTCACTTCAGTTCAGATCAACGTATCAGAATACCATTCAGAATGAAGTCAAAGACTGAAGACTGAAGAAAGAGAATCAACTCAGATGTGGAGCTCAGAAGTTGATTCTACCTGATCGAAGACTGAAGCATCTCAGTGTAAAGTACTTACAACACTTTACCTTAAAAATAAGCATGTAAGGAATTAGGTTTAATTCCTTAAATGCTCCCAACCATATTTGTACGACCTTAAGTCCACATCAGCATGGACTTGGTCTATAAATATAAGGCTTCTCACAAATTGCAAAGGGCTTGAAACTTTGGCATTGCAACTTGTGAGATATACTCTAAGTAATCCTTACGAGTATTTCCAAGTTATTAGATCACTTGTATTTCAGGATTGTTTAGATAATTAAACTTTTGTGCTTGTCTTTGTTCCGCAACAATCCTTGTATTTGTTTATATCAATAAATCAAATACATTGAAAAAGTACAACGTGTCTCAATGCTACATACTTGATTATATATATATATATCTTTATATAGTTTCATTTAGTTCTTTCTTTACTTATTATAAGTCATTATTGTTTTATGTATATATATATATATACAATCGTCAATGCATACATATATATTAATATATATATAATATATATATGATAATTATATATAATATATATATATATATAATAATAATAATAATAATAATAATAATAATAATAATAATAATAATAATAATAATAATAATAATAATAATAATAATATAATAATAACAACAACAATAATAACAATAATAATAATTAATTAATAATAATAATAATAATACAAATAATACAAAAACAGAATTATAGTAATAATAATAATAATAATAATAATAATAATAATAATAATAATAATAATAATAATAATAATAATATCAAATAATTATGTATATATAAAGTGACTATATATATAAATTTAACATCCAAAAATGTATAAATGTAAATAATAATAATAATAATAATAATAATAATAATAATAATAATAATAATAATAATAATAATAATAATAATAATAATTATAATAATGTCTAAGTTAATAGATTCCTTATTTTAATTAATATACCATAATCTTATGTAAACGTAAAATCCAAGATATATCCAAGCTATCCTAACGATTATTTACAGCTAAAGTAATAGAGTTGTGTAAATATGAGCCACTTTTTAATAAATAATTTATATTCTACATATTTTTTTATCGAATAACAGAAGATATTTTTTTCCAACTTTAATTCTTTTCTGTTCCAACTGCTTCTCAAAAACTAACATATCCAATATATTTTACCATATAATAATGATTTCTAATGCCTATATATACATACCTCAAATATATATAATGTTCTAAGCATATATCACATATTTTACATCTCATTAGCTTTCCGGGTAAACTTTCTCTAATTGTTCATCATGGTTATTATTGTTGTTTTTTTATGCTGTTATTGTTATGGTTATTATTGTTATCGGTTATCATATATAAATTTAAGAAGGTAGAAGCCAAAATAAGGGAGGTAGGTAAATTGGCTTTTCGTCTACTTCTTTTCCTATATTTTTATTTTTAATTAATAAAAAAAAATCGTAATCTGTATAATTTATCCTAAATATTTAAATCTAATTGGGTATAGCTATATGTTTGTTTTATTCATTCGTAATTAGAGAGGGGATGTCATGTAAATTTTTTAAAGATAATAGGCATTATCATCATGATTTATCTTTTATTTTCTTAAATCTAATTGTTATTAGGCATTATTTTTGTTTGTTTGTTAGACAAATCTATTGATATAGACAAATGTCCGCGCGATGTGGTGGTGTGGCAATGGCGACAACGGGTGGTGACGGCAGCGACGAGTGGTGGTGGTACGCTGCGAGTATTATTGTAAAAGTGATTGATGTAAAATGAATGAGTATAATTACTTTTAAGACTGAGCGATGTAGATGAAAATGTTTAAATTAATAATTAACAAATGGGTATTGTATAAAGTCATTGTATTTATGATATTACTTCGGGATCGATTAATCATGCTATTTATTTGTGCATCAAATAAAAATATAACGTTAATTACAAATAAAATGAAATAAAAATATAACTAATTATGAGTCAACCGTGCAACACGTACGAGTATTAGTACTAGTGATATATATTAGCTATTATTTTATACTACATTGGATATATATTAGCTTCATTATATTAAAATTATTGGTTAAAAAGTTTAAATTGGCGATGGAAAACAAAAAAATATAAATAAAAGTCAAAATTGAAAGCAAAAGTCAGTTTAAGAAAATTAAGAGTTGTGATGGGTCGATAAGTTATTAGATCAACTATATTTTAGTATATAAAAGGAAGATAGTATAAGTCAAAACTAAAAGCAAAAGTAAATTTGAAAAAATCGAGAGTTGTGATTAGTCGAGAAGTTTTTAGAACAACTGTCTTTTAGTATATGAAAAGAAAAGATTTTTGAGAAATTGAGAATTGTTCTTAGTCAATTAATGGTTAGGTCACGAAATAAATAGGTTTGATTACCTCTAACCGTTGCGGATTGAATTAAAAACGATATCAAAAACATTGATAGAATGAATCCAATATTTAAAAGTATGAATATCTCTATAAATAATTCACACGAACATGTCCAAAAATAATCAAAGATCGATAGATTTTGAATCATCAAAGACCAAAAGTCCTAAGGTTGTCTTTCATTATTATGTTCGAATGGAGAAAAAGAACCAAAGTATTATTTTGATTTCTTTGCTTCGTTGACCAAGAATTCCAAAACCAATCAATTTTGGTTTTTTTCTTTTTCTATTATTAAGTCGATCAAGAATTTTTCAAAAACACCAAGAGTTTATATTAATTTTGTTTTTTTTAAAGATACTTAATTATTTAGGATAAGGGTTTAAATTGAAAATATATTAAAATATATAAAGATGACATTATCAATTTTTAATTTGGATGAATAGAAAGCTATGATTGGTGAATAAGTTGTTAGGTCAGTTGTCTTTTAATATATATAAGATAAATGATCTAATCTAATATTATACACATTGGACATGGAATGAATTTTTAGTTACACCATGAACAATAATGTACTCGACACTTAGGTAATTTTAATATTTTTAATAATCTAATATTTATCTAAGGGATTGAAGTAGTCGATATCATATTTGTAAATATATTTATCTTTATCTATATAATAAAAGTCAATGAAAGTCAAAATTGAAAAAGTGAGGAAATCGTGAACCGTGATTGGTCAATAAGTTATTAGAGCAACTGTGTTTTAGTATAATAAAAAAATTTTTAGATTAATATATATTTTGTAGGAGTCTGAGAAACAAATGCATGATTGGGCTTCTGATGGTAAACGGGCTGCTATATTTGGGCTGACTTATGATTTTTTGCTATTATTGGTTAGACATGCCCAAAAAAATCGGTTCCTCAAAAATTAATCGAAAAAACCGGAATCGGAACCCAAAAAAAATCGGTTCTTGAAGAACCGATCGATTTGGAACCGGTTCCACTTTCGGTCTGGTTCCTTACCGGTTCGAAATCAGTTCGGTTCCGGTCCTTGGGAAAAAAAACCGAAAAAAAACTGGTCAAAGTTGAAGACCTAAATTGGGAAGAAGCAAGATAGCAAGAAAGATTAGTCGCTACCCTGCTGAAACAAATTCTTCTCAATGAGAGTCGCTCAACCTGATTTGGGTCTTATTTGCTGAATATGTACACGTTTTTATTCATTCTGTAATAATATTGTACTGTCACTAAAATCATTTATTATCTTTTAGTGTTTATGCTTGATCGTCTTGACCAATTTCAAAGTTTTAAATCACTTGGGTTATGAACTTCTGATTTATT
>CM067173.1:127559353-127577016 GCA_034093135.1 Erigeron breviscapus
TTTGGAAACAGGGTGGAACGCTTTGAATCACACTTTGACAATTAAATTAAAGTAAATTTAAAGCACAAAACACTTGAAAGTAAAGAAAAGCTTCAAACAATAATAGTAAAGATCATCCACCTTGAATTCGCTAGACTTCAAACATGATTGCATTCAATTAAGACCAAATTCACTTAGAGTTGACAAGATAATCGTGAAAGGATAAAATGCTCGCGTGGTACCACCAACCGCTCACAAATCACCCAAACCCCTAAGTTGCTAGTTTAATTACCCAAGCCGGTACCACCAATGCCTAGACAACCTTACCAACAATTAGTTTGCTTGATTATCAAATTAACAATTGTGCCTATGTGAAAATAACGTGGTACCACCAACCGTTACAAATCACGTTGACAAAATGATTCATTTTATTAAAATGACATTCACTATCATACCATGAACTAGTGATAATTGCTCATAGACAAGCAACCGTTTGAAAATCACATATGTATCCAACTAGTACCACTAACGAAGAACACACATGCCACCAATATCATAATAATATATATAAAGGAATTAAATCATCAAGATCTCGACACAACGATAATTGAAATCAACTCTTTGAATTAAAACATATAGCAATCACATCATTCGTCTAGTTTCATCAAGGTGGATGATTGAAAGTTTAGCCACTCATGATTAAATTGAAATAACAATCAAAATAAAGGAAGAACATGATGTACCAATCGTTTGAGAAATAGAAATTGCAAGACAATAAAGTAGATACGATCTAGATGGGTGCTCGTGAATCTCCAATGAATCGAATGAAGAAATCTTGCTTAGATCCTTGAAGGAATTCCTTGTAGAGCAGCTCCTAGAAAGAAACTTTGATAAAATGGGAATTAGGTTTTTGTTTTCTATTTATACCCCCCCCTCAAATCTGAAGCAAAAGCTGCCCAAAACCTTTCAGCCCCGTACTCTCACTGCGGCGCAGTGGGCGAGTGATGCCCCCACTGCGGCGCAGTGCTTATACACTGCCTTTGGTGCTCGTTTGTCAAGGCTGACTGCGGCGCAGTGTGCGGCGGGGGGGGGGGGGGGGGGGGGGGGTGTTGGGGGCCCCGGGTGCCGCCCGCGCCAGGCTTGGGTGGTGGGGTGTGTGGGGGGTGTTTGTGGGGGGGGTTTTGGTGTCCCGGGTGTCCCCTGACTGCGGCGCAGTGGGCACACACACATCCCACTGCGGCGCAATATAATATTACTGGTTGAATTCTCCCTTTTTCACTAGCTGACTGCGGCGCAGTGGGCCTTGGTCACCCCCACTGCGGCGCAGTCCAAACCAACTGGTCCGAATAACACTTCTTAAAAAATGAGAACTTGCTTAATTTTTTTCTATCTTTCCACTTGAACAACTCTCGAACTCACAAATCAACATCTTGGCCTCTGAAATCATCCGAACTTGCACCAAATGGACACGTAACCTGTTTAGAGCCTGAAAACACTAACAAACACCATAAACGCGCCAAATGCACACAAAATCAACTTAAAACACTTAATAAAATGGCCAATAATGATGTGGGCGATAGGTATAAATTGGTCACATCAAATCCCCCCACACTTGAGCATTGCTTGTCCTCAAGCAAATCCAACATTAAAGCAAAAGTAATCCTTGGCAATGAAGCTAAATAAACAATTACGAGTATCAAAAAGAAGCAACACCAAGTATGTCAAAGACAAAGAAGTTGGGTGAAGCAGTTTTAATCTTAAATGAAAACTCGAAATGTTTGACAATATCTGAACAATCCACAAGCCTCAATAACACGACTAAGCACAAGTGAAACAAATGAACCTATCAATATCATTCTACTCCAACGAACTTACTTTTGGGGTTGAATATATGAAGAATCACTCATAGCTCGGTCGTGATGCATATCTTACCATAGGCTTGAACAAGGATCATAGCTCCACCGATGTGGCGTAAGCACCAAGTACATCATCAAAATAGGCATATAGGACGGTTGTATAGTTAGGCTAAGGTATATATAATGGATATTTACAAAGGAGTATGGGAGTGTTGGTTAGAAATGAAAGGAAACAATCAAAAGTATAGGGTATGTATGAAATATGTACAAATAGTCTAATCAAAACCCGTACCATTGATTGCAACAACCCATAAATTGCTATTCCCCTAAAACACCTCAAAAATACCAAGCAAACCCGACACCATTGTGGTGTATCAACTTCAAACAACTTAATAACCAACCAAGTCTTCCATTCTTAATGATACAACAAAACTTCTAGACATATAAAAATGAGAAGTACCCACTAGTAGCCCAAGTTCTTTTTTTTTTTTTTTTTTTTTTCTTTTTTTTTTCTTTTTTTTTATTATTGAACCACTTTTACTCTACTAGTAGGCACCCTCTTACAATGATGATCATGTCTAACACACTTACTTCCTTTTGAACAATCCAACACATCCAAAAATATTCCACCGACAACCCATTGAAGCTCTCCCAAACCGTCCATACAAACCAATGACAATCAATGGCCCTCCAGATTAGACTATCGGTATAGTGAGGTAGAATTAGGTAAAGTTTACATAAATGAGTGTATATATACAATGGAAAAGGCTAAGTTAAAAGGGATGTATAAGTGTATAATAGCAACAAAGGTTTACAAAGGAAGGAAATAAAGTGTATGTAAGTGAGTATAAGTGTGTATAAAGGTATGAATATACGAAAGAAAAGGTGAGAATAAAGAGAGAAAGAAAAGTATGGGTCAAACCTATATGCCAATTCGTCATCCAATGTACTTATATCACAAAAGTGATCTCACTGCGGTCTCGTAACGATCACCAGGCCAAGTTCTAGCTCAACACATCACCAGCACACTCATATCAAAGAAAGAACCCGGAAATGGAATAAATTAACCTCAAATTCGCACATCTTAGTGCAGAGTTCGAAATGGAACCCTTACTCCCTAATAAATCCAAGAGCCTAAGAGAGGGACAAATTACAAGGCAATCAAACCAAAACCGTAAACACCTAGCACATCTATATGAACAATGAATCTCACAACTTTAGGTGTTTGGGAAATTTGAGTATGCAAGTAATGTTATCAATCCACAAGGATAAGCCCAATAACCGTTCAGAACACATTTCGCCGATTAAAATTTTGCCAAGGAAAAATTTGTAGTAAAATTGCTCATTAAATTATTATGAATTAAGTGACAAAAGCAATTTACCACAAGGACAAGCTCAACTCAAATTTCAAAACCATATCAACTTCTATCATCCTACCAAATCAAAACAACCAATTCTCAAACATGCACATCATAGTTCAGAGTTCAAGATAGAACCCTTACTCTTGGATAAAACCCAAAAGCCTACGAGAGGGACACATCCACAAGAACGGCTAAATCTCAATGGCAAAACAACAAAAGAGATAAACCGGTAGCTTAAACCTATTTGCCACCCCCCCACACTTAAGATGGACAATGCCCTCAATGTCCATATTCGGTCAAACAAAGGTAAATAGGGGTAAGCAACATAGAATAATCAGAACACATACCGGAGTAAGGACACATCCCGTTTTGAAACAAGTTAGTCGACCCCGTGTCACAAATTGCGCTTCCGAAAAAGGAAGAACAATTTGCTTGGCGGGAGAAACAACTTGTACCAAAACGGAAAGTGCGAGAGTTGCGTGTGCATCAAATATACCAAACACAAATATAGCGGCGCTGAACTTACTGCCAGCATATGCACACCATCACACAATCAACAATTTGATGCCACAGAGTAAAGATGAGAAGAGAATCCAACGGGTTCCCCCCCCCCACACTAGTGTTGCACAATAGCCATCAAATTGAATAATCCTGTTTCACTTGCATCACAAACAAACCACATTTCCAATCATATCAAAGTAACTACTGTTTTATGCAGAAAAAATAAAAACCTAAAAGAAAGAAAACAAACGAAAGTACAATGTCTCATCACCCCGTAGGGTGGATACCAGAAGAATAAGAAATAATGTATAAAGTACAGTCATCCGAATACCAATCATCATCACAAATCATAAAATAATTCCATCCCACGGAACCGGATGGGAATCATAATCATCATCACTGCGACTGTCCATGATAGCCATAGGGAAGACCAGATGTATCAAAAAGATCGGTGATCCAATTTCGGTCTCCTTCTTGACCCGAACCAGAGGCGCCAACATCTCCTCCAGACGGTCCACCGCCAAAGCCTGAAGCCAGAACCTGCAACAAAACCAGGAATAAAAGAAGATGAACCACCTGCATCATACCCACTCTGAAAACCTCCAGATCCACCAGCATCATGACCACCCTGAAAAGTACCAAACTGCACTGGCCCACGAGGAGATCCTCCCAAGTCATGGGGCTGTGGTGACATGTCCCCCGGGGAAGACATAGGAAGAAAAAGAACCGCTGCCCTGTCGATAAGTGGGAACATGAATAGGTGGTGGGCTAAACTCAGGAACCGGGTTGGGTCTAACAAACTCCCGACTATGATACTGTGCATCCCACATCGGCTGGTAATAATCAAGAGTATAATTAGTGTGGGCCTGCTGCGATCCAATCCAAGTCATATCCTGATCCATACGCCGCTGATAATCATCAAAAGCCTGGCGGCTAGCCTGCTGCCCATCAAAAATCTGCTGAAGCTGGGATCCTATCTCTGTCAAATCAATACTTGGACGACCTCGCCTCCTCTGAGGCTCCTGAGGGGCATCCTCCATCTCACATCGTCATCATCCTCCACAATCGGAGGCGGTGCATCAATAGCACCTGTGTCATCCAACAACCTCGCTTGCTCATTCTTCTTTGGCTTCTTCACTATCTTGGCTATTATCAACTCCTTCTCAGTTAAATGCTCCTGTCTAACCTGCAAAGACAATCCCTCATGACATATATCAGAATCAAAAACTCCCATCCTCTTGTAAAGACGGGTGATAAACTGCCTAAGCACCAACTTTGAATCCGAGTGATTCACCATCCTATCCAGAACAACCATCGGGGCCAAAGCAAACCTCCTCGGTGCCCCCTCAGAAAACAACTTAATCAACCATAAATCTAGCTGGTACGCCTTGTCCCAATGGGTGGACCTTTGTACCAGAAACGTGACAATCATCCGGTGCAACATCCTCAGCTTCACACTTCTAATCTTAGACACACTAACAGAGCCACCAGAAGGCCAATCGTGTCCCCCCGAAATACGAGTCCAATACTGAGATATCGACTCTCCATCTCCCAAATCCTGTTTCACATACAAACCCTTCCTCAACAAAGCCCTAAAATCCTGACTATCTAACTGCTCCCTCGTATACATACCACAATAAAAACCAAATTCAGGAATAGATAACTTCCTAGGCTGTCCCCCGCATATACATACCACAGTAAAAACCAAATTCAGGAATAGATAACTTCCTAGGCTGTCCCCCGCAGAAAAATGTAACAATCCTCTCCTCAAAAATATCCTTCACTTTGTTCAACTCCTTAGTCAATTTTAATGAAGAATAAAACTCAAGACAAAGTTCACGAAAAACTGGTTCCCGATTATTGAAAATATTGTGCCACATATCACTACTAACAACCCGGTCACCAATTTGAACCTCAATACCAAACCACCTACGGATATCCTGCTGTATCCCATAATTTCTAGCAAAAATCGGATCAAGATACTTGGGAGGGCATACTACCTGACGATGAAGAGCATAGAGATTATTCAAGAAGTTGTTCTTATGGGGTTGCCTAGCCCCATTGAACTCTAACCATGCATGAGACTCGTTCATATCGTGCTCTCCAAACCTTAAATCAGGCACTTCTGGCTCTTGCCTAGCTCTCTTGGCGGGGGTACTTGCGGTCCCGCTCCCTTGTCCAACCTCCATTTGTCTTCTCTGGTCTGCGGTCTGCAAACACAACCATTAAAACAAACAAACTTGAGACATAAGGAATGCAAAACTGAAATCTCAATAATCATCTACACAACTTTTGGACAGAGACTTCCCACTGCGCCGCAGTGGGACAGGTTATTCTTTACTGCGGCGCAGTGAGGCTAAAGTCACGTGCACGTCACAAGACTTCCACTGCGGCGCAGTGGCTAACACACAACACCACTGCGGCGCAGTGGCCTAAAAATCTGGGCAACATATTTGGTGTTCATCACGACTTCCAGCAAAGGTGGTACAACCATACCATCAATCAACTTCATTTCAACAATTTACAAACACCTAGGCTATCATTAACCTCCCCCACACTGGTTCATCAAAAAGCCCCATTTTTTTCAAAACCCTAGCTTTAATTTTATCTCAAAATCGGATGAACAAATGTTAGAATCGAAAAATTAAACACCACATTAGCATCAATAGCCCATAACTAACATAACCCACTAATTAATTTGAAAATTAAAACCCTAAAAATTACAGATAAAAAGAAAAACTAGTCAAGAAATCTTACCTCTTTTCCCATGATATAATAGATAAATGATGATCTAGAAGAAAAGAAAAGATAATGCAAGATTGGTGAATTAAAAGGTGAATTTGGAGTCTTGGGAGGTTTTTGGTACTGATGGGTAATTTCGGAATAATGTAACACCCAAACTTTAAAAATACCGGGTTCCAAATTTTTTTTATTTTTTATTCATCTATAGACCACAATGGCGGAAAAGGTCTATTTTATAATTAAACAACTGTCAACCTTAATCAACCATCAAGGTTGACCCTAAATTATTTAATGGTGTTACTAACGTATTGCTCTTTTTACAGTGAAACCCAATATTCATATTCTGCAGGCCTACACAAACCTGAACTAGGAATAACAACATAATATGCAACTATTGGCTAAGGGCACTTCTCAAAAACTATAAGCTAATAGTCTACCCATTCCTCACCACGTGCAACTTCATTCCTTGCTCTCTGCGAGACACAACCGACAAAGTAGACACAAGTGTCAGCTTATAAAGCTGAGTAAGATAAGGTTAATCCAAAATATACATGTTAAACAAAACTGATTATTAAAACAGTTACATATATAATTACCCATCCAATTGGTCATGATTCCATACCTGCACAATTAGGTCAATACATACCAATAATAGGATATCACCCGCATATCCTATATCTATATCATTCCATTCATATATACCAAATATAGAATATAAACCGCATATCCCATACATATATCATTCCATTAATATATACCAAATATAGAATATAAACCGCATATCCCATACATATATCATTCCAATATTATCATATATAGGTTTCCTAATAATCAATAGAAACCTATCCCGTATCACCATTCATTATCATGATAAGATTCTTAAGCACAAAGAATCTTATTTCCATATTTAAGGATCACTATATTACCATATAGTGTACACATATCCTTAAATTCTATAAGCTAGTGTCCATCAAACCACCTATCGATCCATTAGTCAACATATCCTAACTAAAACAATTAATAACATATAAGCATTTAATCCTAATTATAAACATTCATAACAACCAATCCTCTAATATATTCATATGTCCCAAACACCCCCCGCATAGTTCATAAGCTTTATGTGAACTTAGGGTATCTATCATCCTAAGGACAAACAATCGATCAAAAGTCTGTACAAATGACATCAATATACACAACCAATAGGATTTAATCATGAAATCCTAAATGTGCCTATCATATATAGGGTTCCTAAACAACAATAAGGAATCCTATCGTAAATTTGGGAGAACATCCACATACAATATGGACTCTCCGAAATCCTCAGAATATGTGCTATACAACGAATAGGCAACTAACCTACACACAAATTCTCAGAGTATGTGCTATACATCGAATAGGCAGCTATCCTATACACATATTCAATCATTCGTATTCCACTTTGGGTTATACCCGTGGAACTCGTAAGTCATAGTGCCAATTAAACGATACACTATGGGATAAGCTTATCACTCAATCTTAGTTTATACTCGAGTTCATTTTCTATAGGCAAGCTACATCATAAGCTACCTATATTCAACATATCAAGGCCCTTATTAATGTGCACAAGTGATCATACAATCCTATGATAACTAGTGTCACTATCATCTAACTCATCAACGCAAGAGTTAAATTAAACATTATGCAATCAACCTTAACAACTAGTCAAGTTAATAAAGCATAATAACCATATCATTAAACCATTCTTACAAGTATAACAACAGCCCATAATCATCATTTAACTCATCAACATGAAAGTTAAATCAATATTTATGCAATTAACCTTAACAACAAGTCAAGTTAATAAAGCATAATAACCATATCATTAAACCATTCTTAGTTCTTACAAGCATACTAACAGCCCATAATCACTCTCCCAACATGGTTCAATCAATCAAATAAACCTTAGGGTGTCAACGAATCCAATGATAATTAACAATCATTCCATTCAACCCGCAATAGATTAATTAACATAATTAAGCTACGGTTGAGTCTTTAGCAATCATAATGGGTAAACAACAATCCAACCCACATGCATATACACAATACAGTCCCCAAAGTATCCCATAATAGATTAAACCCTTCCCCCAATGCCCATTCCAACATATAGGACATGAAAGTCTGTTTAAACAACGTTTGACACTTTTAAAAAGGACATTTTGATTGTGTTCGCAGGGATAACCAATATCTTACCTTAGTACAGCTCACAACACTTTGCAAAGTACTTTATTATGCTCAAAATGTTCTCCGGGTACCTAGAACAAGTATAAGATCAACTTATAAGCTACCACAAAGCCTAAGTGCAAAATAGGGAAATTTCAGCATGTTCCCAGCTTTGCGCCATCTACTTGACAATGACTTTGGGAGGTCAAGAAGACCAGATACAACAAAACTCAGTTCTAGACATTTGTTGGGCACTCAAAGGCCTTTTCAAAAATGTAAGGTTTGGCTCTTGAAGAGCTTTAATGAAAGATATATGATTTTTACAAAAACAAACCTGTAGCCTCGTCAGAAATCCGACCAGTTCTGAAGATCGTCATTTTAAGCACTCTTATGAGCAAAACCAGAAGAAACTTCGTTCTTATGAAATTTTACTGACACTTGGACCTTTCCAAAAATATAAGATTCGACTTCTAATTCGTCCAGATGAATCTTCTATGATGTTTGCAAGATGACTGAAAATTTTAGTCCTATAGAGACCTTAAATTCAACTTGGAACTTCAAGAAATGATCATAGAACTTCATGATCATAGTTTACTGATTATGTTTGAGTTGTGAACGTGATTGAGAGAGAAAGAAGTGTTTTGGGACAATAGAATGACCATCATGTGCATTGTATAGTCTAAGAGTTGTAACTAAGTGCCAAAGACACAAGTCTTGATCATGAGTTGTTCAATCATGCATTGGCAACTAATCCATGTGTGTAATGGCTGGATTTTTGAGTGAAGACAACAACAAGACCATTAGGAAGCATGTTCCATTGATAATTCACAAGTAAATCCAAGTCTTAGTTGGTTTAGGTTGGTTTTATGTCAAGAATACAAGCCTTGACTTGACTAATTGACCTTAGTTGACTCTAGGCTTTTATTCTTGATTATTTTTTGTGTAATTGATTGTAGTAACTTGTTAATGTAAGCATAATTACTTTTAACCATTTGATTATAAATCAAATACATGTATATATATTTATTAGTAACTAATTTAGGTACACATTTACATATAAACATATAAGGCATAATTAATACATAGATAGGTAACTAATCAAAATGTATTCCCATAAATACATATGATTAATTATATTTACACATAATAATATTTCATTCATTAGATTATATCTTAATTAATTCGTAGAATTAAGTGAAATCTAGACAAGTCGAAGCATGGTTGACTAGCAAGTCAAAGTCAACAAATAAACGAAATAAAGATTTTGGGATGTTACAAAAAAGAGATAAAATTTTGTAAAATGTACCCCTATAGAAAGAATTATCCCTCTTGACTAACTTTAAAACCCCAGCTCTTACTTTGACCAGTCAACAGGCCCACTGCGGCGCAGTGGGCATTGGCCTCCCCCACTGCGTCGCAGTGGGGCAATTTAGCTCCCGATGGCAGAACATTTGGACTGCGGCGCAGTCACCCAGTGACATCGCCCACTGCGCCGCAGTGAAAACTCACTGGTCCAGAATTCCCTTTTTTTCCTTAGAAAAATTTTGTAGACAAATTTAAAACAACTTACCTCAATCCGCTCACACCAAATTGGCACCTGCACTTTCTTGACAATATAACATCAAATCTAACTAACAAAAAGAAAACAAAATGCAATAAAATAACACGGGTTGCCTCCCGAGAAGCGCTTAATTTATTTACGAGTCGTTAGCTAGACTCGACTACCTTTCAAGCTTCCAATTCAAAAACGGGGATCTCCTCGATTATCCCCTCAACTTGTTCTTCTTCCAAGTACAACTTAAGCCTATGAGCATTTACAATAAGAACCATTTCTCTTAAACAACAACATAACCACACAAGCAAACCCCCAAACCACAAAAAACAAAACAAAAAAAAAAAAAAACTCTATGAACATTTACAATGAAAGAACCGTCTCCATTTCTCTTAAACAATTCAACATATCCCGACGGATAAACATGCTTGATAACAAAAGGGCAATCCACCTAGAAGTTAGCTTAGGTTGTTTAATTTTAAACTTAGACAAAAACAACAAAACCTTAGCTCCAACCTTAAATTCCTTTCTACGGATCCTTTTGTCATGCCAAACCTTGGTTCGCTCCTTGTAAAGCCTAGAATTCTCATATGCACCTAACCGAAGCTCATCAAGCTCATGAAGTTTCAACATTCTAAGTTCACTAGCTTCCATCATATCCAAGTTCAAATTCCTCAACGCCCAATACGCCTTATGCTCTATCTCAATAGGTAAATGACAAGTCTTACCATAGAGCAACCGGTATGGCGTGGTGCCAATCGGCGTCTTATAAGCCGTCCTAAACGCCCACAAGGCGTCATCCAACTTCTTCGACCAAACCTTAGGGTTATCTCCCACAGTTTTCTCCAAAATCCTTTTCAAAGCCCTATTGGTGTTTTCTACTTGTCCACTAGTTTGTGGATGATAAGAAGTAGAAAAATAATGCACAACACCATATCTTTCATGACCTTAGCTAATTGATGATTTGCAAAGTGGGTTCCTCGGTCACTAATCAAAGCTCTAGGGCAACCAAATCGACAAAACAACTGTTTAAGGAAATCAATGACTACCCTCGCGTCATTCGTGGGCAAAGCCTTGGCTTCGGCCCATTTAGACACGTAGTCAACGGCGACAAGAATATATTGGAACTTATTAGACGGTGGGAATGGTCCCATGAAGTCTATACCCCAAATATCAAATACCTCACATACCTGAATGCTTTGTTGAGGCATCTCGTCCCGCTTAGTAATGCTTCCTTGTCTTTGACAAATGTCACAAGTTTCCACCAAAGTTTGAGCCTCCTTGAAAATTGTAGGCCAATAGAAACCTGCATCAAACACTTTCTTACCAGTGACTGAAGGCTAATTGTGACAACTCGTAATTAATTAACAACGAGTTAGTCTTAATCTTGTTTAAGATTAGTCATTATCATAATCTCGTCGAATTTAGACTGTCATTTGACGTGAAACTTATTAGACTTTTGGACTTTTGACTTAGTCAAATTAGACGTATCTTGATGACGTAGACTATTAGCTATCTAGACGAATGCCGAGTCTTTAAAATAACTTTAAATTAATATTTAAAGGTTATGTCTTGAACAAAATAATTAGACTGTCTAGACTTAATATTTCTAAAGTTACTTTGACTAAACTTTATTGACTTGTCCTAACTAAAAATGAGACGAGGGAAAATACCTTTACTTTAAATTATAACCTTTTGGTCAAACGGTATTTAATCGTAAGCATTTTACCAAATTAAGGGTATTAAAAATATCTATTTTTAGGCCACATGGGCCGGTTCCACAGTGTGTGGAGGGAAATGAAACAACAAACAGCTTCCCCCCCCCCTTTTTCTCTTTGTTCTGTCGACACACACATAGAAACACACACAAAACACTCTTATCTCTAATTCAAATCTTGGGAAGGAGAAATCAAAGGGGATTCAAAGGAAAGGATTTTATAACTATAATAGTTAGGATTTTATCATCATTATCATCTTTATCTTCATCAATTCTATTTCAAGAACTTCAAATTGGTAAGTTGACTAAATTCTTCAAACTTTTGATTCTTCTAAATTTAATCTTATTATTTAGTTTCATTTACTTTAAATTGAACTTATTAGTCAAGAAGATGAAATGAGTTTTGATATTGGTTGTTAGATGGATTTTTGATTTAGAAATAAGAAGTTGAGATCAAAAAGTGTTGAAATGGTATATGGTTAGCGAAATAAATTGTTTCCAGGCCTATTGGTCATGTTTATACTAGTTATAGTGAAAGGAATTGAATCAAAAAGTTGCTGGTTTTTGGCTGCAGAATGGGGCCACTGCGGCGCAGTGGCGTTGTCTTAGCCCACTGCGGCGCAGTGCCCAGACTCTGGTCTGGTGTCGACTTAAGCCACTGCGGCGCAGTGAGCATGTTTCTAGCTCACTGCGGCGCAGTGTAAACCCTCGGAAAATATTGTTTTTGGCTGACTGCGGCGCAGTGGGGTGAAACTTTTCCCACTGCGGCGCAGTGGTATGTTGCTGAAATATTTGACATTTCTAGTTTTTTGACAACTTGAACGTTTGGACTTGGTAAATATCGAATGGTACTTTAGACTACCTTATAATGACAATTTCATTGATATTGCCAACAAAAGTTAAATAAAATGAAAGATTAAATCACACTTGGTCGTGGCATTCTAGGATTGATAGCTAAGTAGTTGTACGTAGGATACTTGTCGTCGTGAGATTTGATCCTCACCATTCGTGCTCATATCCTAGGTTTTGGATAGACGTGGAGGCTAGACTGCTCTTATTCTCTGACTGCTCATACTTTAGCTCGTAGACTGCTAAGGTGAGTTTATGGCGCCCTTTTTCCTTTACTTTGGGCCTGAAAAGCATGTACTGTATACACGACTACTTTATAAATGATTTGTCTTTGTCTATGCCATGAGATTTGGTAAATGAAATCATTTTTCTTATGTATTGCCATGTTGACGGCTGTCTGAAAATGTGTATACATGTCTTATGAAAATTGGTCTATATGTCTTGACTTGCCATGTGATCGGCAGACTAAACTGTTCTGTGTTTGACGAACTAAAATGATCCCCCTTATGTAGTTTTACCATTATGAGATTTTAATGGTAGTCTTGTCAGCTTTCGTACCTGACAGTCTTGGTTCTGGTCCGTACCCCACTGTAGACGGGAAATCCTGTACGAGGCATATTATCTTTGTCAGACTTCGGTCTGTACAGTCATATATTATCTTTGTCAGACTTCTGTCTGTACAGTCATATATTATCTTTGTCAGACTTCGGTCTGTACAGTCATATATTATCTTTGTCGGACTTCGGTCTGTACAGTCATGTCTTATAATTACGTGAAATGGTGTTATCACAATGGCGACAAAACTATTGACAACATACCGTAAGCGTGGTGGGTACGCCAATGGTACACCCTATATATAAGCGTTGAAAGTATGTTGGAAGTAGAAGCCTAGGTGGTTTAGTCTCATTGCCGGATATCGATCTCGGCAGTCCTGTCTTAAATAACTACAACAAACGACGATTGATCTTTTAGTCAAACACACTGTAAACTCACCAACTATTTCGATAGTTGATCCTCTCAAATTTCATGCTTTTCAGGTGACCATCAGTAAGTCTTGGAATCGTTTTGGCATTATAGGGCCAATCTTTTGACTTTGGACGTACAATTAGCATCAGACATGGAGGGCTCTCATGCTTTTGGCTTTAATTGTATTTGACTGTCCAGACTTTGAACTTGTATTCTGTGGGCCCAGTTCCAAATGAGGATGACTTGTATCCGTATTTTGGGGTCCACACTTTGAACGATTGTACTTGTATTGACTTGTATTGGTATAAATGGATGTAATCTCTATTAACCTTCTAATTAGTATGCAATTCTTTGTTAACCCTGTATTTCCGCTACAACGGGGTGTGACAAAAATTGGTATCAGAGAGACAGGTTATAGTTAATACCGAGTTTTTCCGCTGGAAAAACTCAATCTATAGCCATTTCGTTTCAAAAAGGGAATCTAAGTCTAATTAGGTTTAGGATACTTATTTCAGGAGTTATATTATTTGTCTATAATTAGACCTAACTTGATCAACTACGTCCCGATTATGTAAAATAATATAAGGCTCGAAATAAATATCTTAGATTTTGTATATACGTTATAGTTTGAGCTATATTCACAACATACTGTAGATGTGGTGGGAAGGCTGCGGGTGACCCTATATATAAACATTGAAGGTATGTTAGGAATAGAAACTCAAACCGTATGTGTATGCATAAGGTTTATATACGTGATAGTTTGGATTATATTAACAGCATATTTAAATGTGGTGGGAAGGCTGCGGGTGACCCTATATATAAGCATTTCAAATATGTTGGTAATAGAAACCCAACCAAATGTGTGTAATCTAGACAAAGATTTCTTTAAAACTCAATTTGCGTACTGTATCATCCATTTGAGACGTACTGCCTTATCCATTTGACTTATATGGATACTTTGACTATCTTTTCAGACTAGTCATGTCGGATGGAGTTAGCTCAAATGCTATTGTACCTTGTACACCTCCAGTTCCTGTCTTGGCAAACTCCATTCCTTATGTTCCTGACTCTTATGAAGAGGAACCAATGGAGGAATCGGGCAATGAATCACGCCCTATCAACCTTGTTTCATCTTCCAGTGAATCTGGAGGCGAACATGTGTTTATCCATGTTCAATCATCTGTAACACCGGTATCTCCATATCAGAGGAGGACTACCGAGGTAGCTCATTTGCCTTATGCTCCTAGAGACCCTTATGCTCCTGGTCCTTCTGCACCAGTTCAGGGCAACAGTGGACTTGGTCTTTTATTCTTTCAGGGAGATCCATATGCGGCGGGTCCCTCCAGAGTGCCTGTCTACAATCCAAGTGCTGTTATGCCAGTTGCATCTGCAGCTGATAGGTCGGAATATTATCGCCGACAATTGTCAAGGATGAACAATTCCCTCATTTGTACAAGGGAGAAAATAGAGAATCAAGCTCAGGCGTTGATTGGAGCTTATCATCAGGCGGAGGAGGCGTTGACTGTTGCTAGAGAGGGGAAGGAAACTATTGGGAGGTTGATCTGGATACTGTCTGTTGTGGTGGTTTTGGTGGTGGCTTTGCTGGTCGTTGTTATTTGCAAGATGTAATCTTGTAATAATCTTTCTGTATTGTAAGCCTAGAACTTTTAACAACTCGTACTTCTGTACTTTGAATTGTAGTCTATCTTTTTGGTGGAGGTATTTCCCACGTGTCTTTAGATCGTATTGCTCCGACTATGTAGTCTAACATTGTGGATGAAGTTTCCCACATGTTTTTGGACTGTACATACCAGACTATGTAAAATTTTGAACATCAATGAAATACGATTGTCTTTTGGCTTACTTACTTGTTCAGACTATGTCAACTGCTTATTCTTAGCTCTAGAAATATGATTTTTTCATATTTTTCTTGTCTTGTCTAGTACATGAATTCATACAAGTCAGCAATTTGTGACTTGCATTGTACTGTCATCTGTCTTGCAAAGCTACTTTCTATTTAACCTATCAAGGAAATCTCTAAATGACATTTTTGTTCATATCTTAGACTTATGGCTCCTAAGACGAAAAGCAAAGTTCAGAAAAAGACTCCAGTCAAGAAAACTGCACCAAAGAGAGTTACTCGATCCACTCCGTTGAACAATGAAGCTGAACAGGAAGAACCTGTGATTCAGCAAGGACCGGAAGCTGCTACTGTCCCGGTGAACCCTGGTCCTGGACCTACCCCAAATACTGGTGGGGATAATAATATGGCAGCATTCGTAACACGACAGTTGTTGGCTGCCATGCCTACTTTAGTCGCACAGATTACGGCAAGCCTGAACGCAAATAATAACCATCATGCTGACAATAGTAACAATGTCGAGCCTACTGCTGAACAGGTTATTCCTCGAGTGCATCTGCACGGGACTGACTACAAGACCTTCACTTATTGTAAACCAAAAGAATTTAATGGTACCGAGGGTCCGGTAGGTCTAATCAACTGGCTGGAAAGCATTGAGGCAGTGCTCCATATCAGCCGTTGTGCCGAAGAGCACAAAGTGGAATATGCTTCCCTCAATTTCAAAAGCACGCTCTGTCATGGTGGAACGAACAGATAAGGACTCGTGGCCGAGAGCCGGCATATAGCATACCTTGGTTGAACTTTAAAAGGATGCTCATGGAAAAGTACTGTCCTCGTGAGGAAGTACAGAAAATGGAAGGCGAATTCTGGAATCATAGTATGATTGGACTAGACAATGAGAAATACACAACTCGTTTTCATGAATTGGCTAGACTAGTTCCTCGAATGGTAGATACGGAGGAGAAATTGATCGAGAGGTACTGTTATGGCTTGTCACCTGATGTCCGAAGGTTGGTAGCCGCTTTTAATCCTTTGACTCTTCAAGCGGCAGTCAGTGCAACCAACCGAATGGTGATAGACTTGAAAAGAACCCCTGGTTCTTCGGTTGGAACATAGGGGATCAAGAGAAGAAACGATCAGGCCTCTAGTAGTGGGTTTGGTGACGACGGAAATGGCAAGAGTTTAAGACTGCTAGAAACTTTGCAGTAGTCCCTCAGGACGTCACGAGGTACACTGGTCCAGACCCGAGATGTAACAGGTGTGGTCTCCATCACCGGGGAATTTGTCCTACTTGCAACCGTTGTAAAAGGACAGGACATCTGGCAAAGTTTTGTAAGAACAATGCACCGGCTTCATGTTACGAATGTGGCAGCGAAACCCATATGCGACCCGCTTGTCCACGACTCAATCTAAACCCGAACAACAATGCTATAGTTCCCGTGAGGAACAATGCGTGGGACAATCAAGCTAGGAATCAAGAAGGACAAGGCAGAGGTCGAGTTTTTGCTTTGGAGGCTGCTGATGCATGACGTGGTCCCAAATGTTGTGATAGGTACATTCATACTCAATAATCATTATGTCTTTGTGTTATTCGACTCCGGTGCTGATAAAAGCTTTATATCCTTAGAATTTAAGTCTCGAATTAATATAGTAGCTATCCCCATGAAAGAAAATTTTATCGTCGAATATGGTGAACGGTCAAAAGTATGTTGCTAGAGATCATCTGGTAAATTGCAATTTAACATTGTCTGGTAAAACCTTTAAGATAGATCTTATTCCCATAGAACTAGGAAGTTTTGACGTGATAGTCGATATAGACTGGTTGTCTAGAGTTCGCGCTGATATTAGTTGTTACGAGAAGGTTGTGAGAATACCTCTACCGAATGATGAAACATTGATAGCGTAAGGAGACAAGTCAGGGAAAGGTCATTGCTTACGCTTCAAGACAGCTCAAAATCCACGAAAGGATAGAGTTTTGGATGATCAAAAAGAGGCCTTACAACCAGGGCGTATCGAGAAGGAAGCATTGTGGGATGCCGAACGGTTATTTGAATTGGATGGCGATGGGATCAGACTG
>CM067173.1:127578016-127618656 GCA_034093135.1 Erigeron breviscapus
GAATTGGTCAATTACGTTTATTAGAAGTGGACAATCGAGTGGTTGTACCAGCCAAAAGTCATCTACGTATTATTGTAACATCTGCTGATGTACTTCATAGTTGGGCTGTACCTTCCTTAGGTGTAAAATGTGATGCTGTACCTGGTCGTTTAAATCAAATCTCTATTTTGGTACAACGAGAAGGAGTTTACTATGGTCAGTGCAGTGAGATTTGTGGAACTAATCATGCCTTTATGCGTGCGCCCGGAAAGATAGGCCGACTGCTGAGCCCACTCTGGCTCAGCCGCACTGGAGAGTTCTATTTCAAAATTACTGTTTCGATGACTAATGACTTCTAAATAATAAGCTTATAACAAGGAAGGTAACATTTGTATTTATTTCCTGCTTATTTTTTCTTACTTTTAGAAAAAAATTACAAATATATCATTTAAATTTTAAAAAATTACATTGTACTAAAATTGGAGTGGGGGCAGTTGACCCCACTGCCCCCATGCTGCCTCCGTCCATGCCCGCACCCAACCCATTTTGACCCGCACTCGTTTGACCCGCTTTTTAAAAATGACCCTCTTTGATTCAACCCCCGCCCCGCCCATTTTGTCAGGCCTATCATGCCCCTTACTTTTTTTTTTCTTCTTAAATTATACGAGTATACCATATCATAGTATCTCAATATCTCAAGATTAAAAAGGAAAAACTACCTTTTTTCAGTAATAAAATGAATATTGGTTGATCCATTAGTCAAAAGACACCTAACAACATCACCAAGCAAAATTTTATCTTCTTTTTTTGTCTCGTCTTTTAAGTAGTTACCAACAATTGCAAAAAAATACAAAATTTATTCATGTGTATGGTCGGTGCAAGGAAGAGGTGAGGTTTGGTTTGGTTTGAAATTATGGGTTCTCAATAATGATTTAAACTTGAACTACACATTCGCCAACATAACAATCCTTCGAGTATATCTACGAAAATCATACAATTTATAAAATTAAGATTGATAGTGTACCATCCTAGTCAGGTCCATAGCTAGCCTAGTCAACGTCATTAGCCCAATCAACATAGTCAAAGGCAGCATACACTTATGAAGGAAAATTGCTACATGGTTCGGACCGTGCTCCGGATCCAGTACTATGATAGGGGAGGCCATTACTCGAGTGACACGTGGCCGACCAGCCTGACAAGATGACATCATACCAAACCAATCCCCATTAAGGAAGGTACATTTCTAACGGGCTTCAGGTCGTACTGATGGTCACAAGAGACAAGTATTCAGATCTTGTCTCCTTGGTCTCTATAAATACTCGTCTCGATCATTCATATGGGGCAGATGATTTCACACACTTACACACTTCACTCTGATTATTTGGTGCCGTGGACTAACATTCATCACCGGTAAGGAACCGCCAACAAATACAATCAATCTTTTTCTTCTAACCCCTTCTCAAGCAAACTCACCCTTATAGTAATTAGAGGACGACGAAATACGTTTAAACAAAGATAATGTATAACTTATTTGTTTTACGGTTATATGCTGGTTGGTTTGTATGTAAGTTAAAAGGGCAGTGTCTTGTAAATTTGTTATTTGTATCAAGTGCTACCAAGTTAGTTTCAAGTTTTCAACAAAAAGACATATATGTTATCGTGATTGTATATATAAATCTTTTCGGATCAGATCCAAAACAATAACCCGGTCATCTTCATCATCATAATCATCATCATCTGATCAAAATAAAAAATGTCGTCATCAACTTTCTCAGGCGATGAAACTGCTCCCTTTTTCGGTTTCCTTGGTGCCGCTGCTGCCCTCGTTTTCTCCTGTATGTCTTCTCTAATCAATATCTCCATATTTTTTTTCAATTTAATCTTATACTTATATTTATGATTATCGATCATCGACTATAGTTAATACACAAATAACAACAAAATATTGTACATAAAAATAACCGTCCCCTAAAAATAATTGTCGACCGCCATGTACAGTTATCTATCTGATTCCAAAATTATAAGCAATACAAATATTTGTAAGTCTAAAACCAAAGAATCTATTTGAGGTGACCTATCAACTAAGTCTAAAACCAAAGAATCTCCTTGTTGTCCCTATAGATGGGTTAGGACAACATATGTCACCGGTAGAGTATCGCACTATACTAAAATACCGTCTCATGATCCCCTTATTTCCTATTGACGAGATATGCCCTATTTGTCGGAAAACTTGTTTGGATTCCTTCGGGAAGCATGCGCTTCACTGTAAAGAGCTCCCGGGGTTCAAATACAGACACGATTTGGTTAGGGATGTTCTCTTTGACATTTTTAGGCGGGCTTGGATCTCTGCTAAGAAGGAAGCACCAGTGAATTTCTTGACTGACCCGTCGGAAGGGAGATCTACTCTCAGACCTGCTGACATTTTGGTCTTTGGTTGGACTGGGGGAAAACATGCATGTGTGGATTTAACAGGAGTCTCTCCTCTTGTGGGCTTAGGGCGCAGCTTCACAGCCGGTCTTGCCGCTTTAAAAGCTGCCTCATGCAAAGTGGCCAAACACGAGAAGGCGTGTCTTGACAACCAACACGTATTTATACCCTTTGCATTTGATACCTTTGGATTTCTTGCACCTGAGGCCGTTGAGCTACTTGGAAGGGTCCAACAGGTCATGCATAGTAATGTCATGATGCCACGATCGATGAATGTAGTTTTTAAACGTCTTAGTTTTGCTATACAAAAAGGAGTGGCGGCGCAACTTGTTGCCCGTTTGCCTTTTATTTCTATGTAAATTACTATATCTATCAATCGGTTATCGATCGGATATTTGTTATTCATTAATGCTAAGCAAAGGAAAGAGGAAAATATTTTACTCTTTGGTATTAGTATTTAGAGAATTTCGCACAGGGACTCTAAATCTTAGCGACGGATATCTAGCTTCGTATTAGATCCTACTGATTATTTTGCTTGCTTTGACGTATTGCGCGAGTGCTTTTTCAATTTTTTGAGGCCTCAAAAATAAGAAAAATATGTGATGGAGTATTGGGGAATTGTCAAAATACTGACTTGGACTTAATTTAAAAGAATGCGGTTTAGTCACGCAATAACTGTTGTGTTTGATGAAGTAAACTCGATTATGTTTTTTTAATTCGGAAGTATATAAACAAGTCAATCAGAAATGCTGTTAAGTGAATTATTCAAAAGTCACTTTAAATCCGGATAATAAATTGGAAGCAAACTGGATAAAAAACACCTGGTTCAATGACTTTTTAATAACTAAAGTGCCGTTCAAAAAAAAAAAAAAACTAAAGTGTAATTGAGCCTTTTAAACATAAAATTTGTTCAGTGACTTAACTGTTTATATGTGAATTTTTTGACGTTTTCCCAATAACTTATGGTTCAATAGTAGTTGCGGGTTCAGTTTGTTAGTATATACACAAGCCTTATTTAGAGGCTTTAGTTTTAGTTTCTTATTTCTGGAGCTGTTTTTAGTAATTAAAGAATTTTCGCACAGGGACACTAAATCTTAGCGACGGATATCTAGCTTCGTATTAGATCCTACTGATTATTTTGCTTGCTTTGACGTATTGCGCGAGTGCTTTTTCAATTTTTTGAGGCCTCAAAAATAAGAAAAATATGTGATGGAGTATTGGGGAATTGTCAAAATACTGACTTGGACTTAATTTAAAAGAATGCGGTTTAGTCACGCAATAACTGTTGTGTTTGATGAAGTAAACTCGATTATGTTTTTTTAATTCGGAAGTATATAAACAAGTCAATCAGAAATGCTGTTAAGTGAATTATTCAAAAGTCACTTTAAATCCGGATAATAAATTGGAAGCAAACTGGATAAAAAACACCTGGTTCAATGACTTTTTAATAACTAAAGTGCCGTTCAAAAAAAAAAAAAAACTAAAGTGTAATTGAGCCTTTTAAACATAAAATTTGTTCAGTGACTTAACTGTTTATATGTGAATTTTTTGACGTTTTCCCAATAACTTATGGTTCAATAGTAGTTGCGGGTTCAGTTTGTTAGTATATACACAAGCCTTATTTAGAGGCTTTAGTTTTAGTTTCTTATTTCTGGAGCTGTTTTTAGTAATTAAAGAATTTTCGCACTAGGCCACTAAAAATGTAGGTATGACGACCGTGCTCAAGAGTCATGCGTATTTAGCTTGTGATTATTGTGTATTATGTATGTAGGTATGGGAGCCGCTTATGGTACTGCGAAGAGTGGTGTTGGAGTGGCTTCGATGGGAGTTATGAGGCCTGAGTTGGTGATGAAATCGATTGTGCCGGTGGTTATGGCTGGAGTGTTGGGTATTTATGGCTTGATCATTGCTGTGATTATTAGTACCGGGATTAACCCCAAGGCTAAGTCTTACTATCTGTTTGATGGCTATGCTCATCTTTCGTCCGGTTTGGCTTGTGGACTTGCTGGTCTTTCTGCTGGTATGGCTATTGGAATTGTGGGGGATGCCGGAGTCAGGTAATTTGATCTATGTTTCTTAATTGTACTTGTTTACGATTGGTTAGGTTGTGATGAATAGATAACAAGTATGTATTTGCTTATGACCTCTATGTGCTTTTTTAAATGATGTATTAGGATTGGTTGCTTGGAGCTTGCTATAGACAAATTAAGTTGCTCGAGAAACTAGTAGCACATCTTTGTTTGGTTGGCTATTCGGAGGATTTGAATTACTTGATCAGTGCAAGAAAGCTTATAGGCATAGCATGATATGTAGGAAATTACCTTGAAAGTATAACACAAACATACATGCAAAACAAGAAGCTAGGGAGATGGATTTTCACATAGTAATGTGCATCAATTTAAAAAATTGGATAACCTGAAATGCCAAAAACCATTTATTCAAAGAGGGCATTTGCAGCTACTTATGGGACATTCTCAAGTGCAATGTTTGAAGTCCCATAGGTTAGCCGTTCAAAAAAAAAATGTCACATAGATTAGACATAATAAGTTTTAATGTAAACCCCATATATTATTACTCTTTTGAGAATCTTAGGTCCTTTACCTGGCAAAGGACGACAGAAGCTGATTGTCAAAAAGGTGCAACAGTTTCAAAAATGAATGCAGAGATGAGTAGATGACAGTATAACTATAAAAGTGCATCTGTATGTGTGCTGTTTGTTTTTAATTTAAGTTGCCGGATTAGGTGTAAGTTTGACGTTTTCTTATGTGGTCTGACTTTGATGAACTGTGTTATCGAGCTTTATGAAGTTCGATGTGTATGTCCTCTCACAAAAGCAATGCCCTATACTTTAAGCGATCTTGGACTGATTAGTTTTGTAACTTTTGTTTCTTATTATCATGAAGATCATGGTGTGCAACTGTTTTAGTTTAGCACAAAACATCTAGCCCCAACATACTATTCACTGTTTCCAAACACAAAACGCTAAAGGTAATGTGAATGTTCAAGAAAAAAAATAACTCTCTGCTGATAACTAGAACAGCCAAAGAATTAGGAAAAGAGAAGATAATGCCTTTTTATGGTAGCAGCAAGAGAATTTGTCTAGCCATAGTCACAGGAAATGGAAACAGTAGTTTTAGCAGCTTTTGTTTGTTAGCTTAAGAGTTGACAAGTTGGTTGAGTGGGTAACCTTTCATTTTCTAGTGCATGTCGAAACATGCCGACCCGCTATGGAGTCGGTTGACCTGCTATCGCTTATATGTCCACACCAAAAAAGATGAAATAATTAGTTATTTGATTTTTTAACAACGCTTAGAATAAGGAAAATCTAATCTTTGGATACAGTTTACGGGGTTTTGTGCTACATTTTTTCATTTTAGCTACTCTATTTTATAAGAGAAGTTTGAGATAAAACATAACCCAAATCAACCCTTTCATGAGCACAGAGCTGGAGCCAGTATTTTTTTAGCCCATGAAATTAAAGTGAATCAAGGTCTTTTTTAGCTGCCTTTGTAAATAGTCATTTATTCCTCTGTGTCTTCTGTTACAAACAATGGCATTGACCAAAGCATTAAAATAGCATCTTCTCATTCTCTGCTGGCCATGCTTAATGTCCTCAAGTTTTTTATTTTACTTGATCCTCGATAGAAATCCCTTGGCTCTCACCTTTGGTATTCAACTTCAATTTGAAAGGTAATCGAAATCCCTAACTCTCAATCTTGGTAAGTATGGGAGAATTATATGATATATACTTGCTATTTAGGCATAGTTCTACAAAATTATGTGATGAAGCATGGTGATAGGAAGTTAGGAACAAAGTTCTTTGATGATGGGAACCCTCGTATGTAATGTATGGAAGACTAATGCCATTAGAAGTTGTAAACAAGTTCCTTGGCCCTAAAATTGTGGGTGTGAAGATAAAATTTAGCTAATGTATTGCTGCTGATATATGTGCTGTTAGCACAATGTAATTTTGGGCCTTCCGGCAATCATGACCATAAATATTCTCAATTGTTTATTAAATGTGTTTGTGCAGTCTAAGTTGTTTCATCCATATTACGATGCTTAAGTGCTGTTTAGACTGTTCATAGGTTGTTTAGGAACTTAGGTGTGTTGTTCTAAAGATCTTTTGGGCTATTTTGATGTTTTCTTTGGCTAGAGTCTTGATGCTTTTTGTATAGCGTTTGTGATCTTCAATTCTTAAGGTTGTTATTTTAGGCCCCCCATTAAAATTTGTAGATCCACCACTGTGGCAGTGCTTGAGCAAATGGGTTGAAATTGCTACCATTAACTCTGACTCGAATTTCTTTCATTGCTATTTGTTTATTGGGCCGTTTGATGTCTGCTGCTTTACTGTTTTCTATTGTTACTAATCATGGGAGTGCGATTATTCTAATGTAACTGTCTTCCATTCCAGGGCTAACGCACAACAACCGAAACTTTTTGTTGGGATGATCCTTATTCTCATCTTTGCTGAAGCTCTGGCCCTCTACGGTCTTATTGTTGGCATCATCCTTTCTTCTCGAGCTGGTCAATCTAGAGCCGACTAGAATAATTGACCATTGTCCCATCAATGTGTTTGTTGCGTCTTTAAAGTGAGCGTTACTGTTACCCTTGTTCTCTGGTTAGAGTTGCGGTTTGTTCAAGCTTTCTTGGGTGGTGAGGTGATACCGGCTGGTTGCTGTGTGTTGGGGTAGGTTGTAGACAAGATTCTAGTTTTCCTCAATAAAGTCACTATATTATAATTATTATTTGTTGCTTAATTTTTGCATTAAACCCTCTTTGGACACGGTATTCTTATATTTTGGTCCTGCAGATGATAAGACCTGGAATTTATGGATTATTATTTGTTTGTATCATTAAATCTATTAATAACATGTTTTCCTACTAGTTGAAGCTTTCTCTGGTAGCTTGTAAGTTGTAATATAAACATATATTGTTTACCGGTGATGCTTTGGCCGATTTCTTGGACTATGTGATTTCTGTTTTTGTAGTATCAAACTATCAAATATATGCAGAACTTGGTAGTTAGGGGTTCTTCAGTCATTTAATCTATGCACTCAAACTAAAAACTTTCCGCAAATACATAAATGTGTAGAACAAGTTAAAAGTTGTTCAACGCGTATTCAAATGTCATGAAATCTAGAAACTCAATATCGTGCTTGCATAATCTAGTTTGTAGTTTGTTGACATATTTTGACTTGCATAAAATCTTTACCTGTTTTGTTATATAAATGTACATGTAAGTTTCAAGTGTAATCAGGTAAACCTATCAACATGTTGATTGTGGTTCCATAACATTCAAAAGAAAATCCAGCTTGTATCAATGTCAGCTTAAGAGGTAGCTGCAAAACTACCGGAATAACCTCTTTGAGATTTGGATATGACTTCCAACTTTTATTGTTTAGCAATTTTCTCTTTGAGACATGACTTCCAACTATTATCGTTTAACAATCTCTATGTCTAACCACCACCAAAATGGTCAAATGACAATAAAATGTTTAGACAAGAGGTCTTACATTTGAGTTCTAACTCGTTAAGAGAACATATGTTAGTCCCGACATTCACCAGTAATTCACACATTTAAAAAAAAAAAAGCAATGTGCAAGTCTTTGTGGGTTGCTTTCTTTGTGGTTTTAAGGGATCCACATGGACCACATGTTTTTCTCATTTTGGCCCGTATTTACAAAGTGTGTTTGATTTTTCTCAAGCTATTAAATATCATAATAATACAATACATGAAAAAATTGATAAAACAATATAATGACGACAATGAAATATTTGGCATAATGAAATTAAAAAGTGATAAATTTACAGATTGCGACTTTCTAAAGTTGAAATCTCGAAAATTAGTAAAGTTAAACCAATCAAAAGATTTCAAACATGATTAAAGGTTCACCAACACATAAAAACAAAGACACATTCTTTGACTTCCCATACTATGTCTTATTTAAAAGAGATTCAACTTTACAAAATCACAATCTTAGATTTACTTTCTTTTTTTTTTTGACAAGTGAATTTTAACTCAGACGCGTATGATGTGTGCTAATCGCACAACGAAAGGGTCCCGCACTAAGCGGATCTTAAATAGCCTTTCTCATCATACCACCTCCTTAATTGGAAAATACCGTCGAGGAGAACCTACCAAGGTTCGAACTCGAGACCTTGGAGTAAACTCCCCGGGACCCCGCATAGCAGGTTTAGTGAAACACCCCTGGACACTGGGGTTTAACCCAGTGGTTACAATCTTAGATTTACTACTCATATTAATTTTAGTTATTTTCACATATCATATTTTATAAAAACGTTACAAGTTGTTAGATACGCAACAACAATAAATTATAGAATCAAAATTTACAATACTATTATTACTCTTATAAAATTACCACATCATGAGGATAAGAATGGAAACAAGTTTTATCAAAGAAAAAGATAGAAGGTGGTTGTCAATCACATCATAATAAATAAATTTTACAATTTTGTTATAAAAACTTTTTGTTCTTTTTTCTATGCTTGATAACTCATTCAAATGTATATATTTTTTAGAGTTAAGTGCACATAAATGTAATCAACTATACACGAAAAGTTATTGTGTGCATGAAGTATAAAAACTTTTATTGTATGTAAGAAACTCGAAAAAAAGTTTTAAAGAATTCACCAGTGACCTGTTCAATTAGCAGGCTACCACTTTGACTTTTAAAGGTTGATTGCTTATATGGCTGGTTACATGGATTATATTTAGTAACATAATTATATGACATGGATTTAAATACAAACATATATAGAAAAAATGAAAAATAAATAAATAAAAAAAAACCCTGTAACTACACAATCACCGATGAAAACAATGGTGCCGGAAAAATAAAATTGATATAAAGCATGGTACCCGTGTAATGCGGCGGCGGTGGCAGGGACAACGGTCTAGTGGTGTCGTGACGGTATTAATGGTGGTGACGGTGTCAAGTGGTGTAGGTTGATGTAAAGGTGATAGTGAAATATTTTAGAAGATAAGGGCTTAAAGTGTTAATTATTAAAATAAAGGTTTAGAGTATAAATTAATTCATTAAGACCAAATTTGGTAATTTCTAAAAACTCTTTCCATAATGGGTATTTATTAAGGGTAATTAGTACTTTTGCATCTAACTATTTTCTAACACTTTCAAAAATAGGTTGATAATTATTAAAGGAGTATATATAAAGCACAAATATACTCTATCTCTCTCACACACATATACATAGATATATATATAGAGACACTATATATATATATAGCACCACACCCACCTGTTTTCTTCGGCATCTCCGCCACATGCACCGCCGCCACAACAACACGATTGCACCACCACAAATCACTGATGCACACACATACCCACCTGCTCTCGTTGCCATCTCCCTGCCATCTCGTCACTTCTGCCGCCGCCACAACAACACGGCCCATTGACCCCATCCAGTAAGTTATATATTCCTTTTATCTGATGAAATCGATGTCAATGACCACCGCACATATTCCTTTTTCTGTGTGTATATATCATCATGAAACCCACAAACAATTAATTCCTTTTACACTCCACCGCCGGAAAAACGATGGCCGGAAAAACCATGGTGGCCGGAAAGATGTTATTCAGATTTGTAAGGGTTTTTGATTTCCATATCTACAAGTGTATTTGTGGTATTGTCTTGCTTTTCCTTTTTCTTCTTTCTTTCTTTATTTATATATGTGGGAGATGAGAAAAAGAATGAAATAGGAATTGAGAATTGCTACATGAAAGACTTGGCGTCGGTCACCGACGATGTGATTTTGATTTTGAAATGATGATGAGAAAGAAGTGCCGGCGAGATTTCATTGGCTACAGCCGGAAAGATAATTGTTTTGGCCGGAATTTTCGATTGTCGGATAGGTGGGATCATTGGCGGATCCATAGTATTATTAGGGGGGTCCTAGGCACCTCCTCAAATTAACACAAGAAACATTGATCTATATATTTTCAAGTCTTTTAACATCTTTACTTTAGATATATTCATTAAAATAAAAAAAATGAATGTTGTTTTAATTTTATTATTAAGGTAGTATATATATGTCTTGTGTATTTAAATGAAACAATATATTTGTATTTTTATGATTTTGATATGTTAATGTATGTTTCCATAATTCAATGAAAAAATACAATCAATATCTCATAAATTATAATAGTCTCTTGTAATAAAATGTTTTTGTGTATATCAAGTAAGTTTTATTTAAATAAAAAAAAACCTGTAACTACACAATCACCGATGAAAACAATGGTGCCGGAAAAATAAAATTGATATAAAGCATGGTACCCGTGTAATGCGGCGGCGGTGGCAGGGACAACGGTCTAGTGGTGTCAGTGACGGTATTAATGGTGGTGGCGGTGTCAAGTGGTGTAGGTTGATGTAAAGGTGGTAGTGAAATATTTTAGAAGATAAGGGCTTAAAGTGTTAATTATTAAAATAAAGGTTTAGAGTATAAATTAATTCATTAAGAGCAAATTTGGTAATTTCTAAAAACTCTTTCCATAATGGGTATTTATTAAGGGTAATTCAGTACTTTTGGATCTAACATTTTCTAACCTTTTCAAAAATAGGATTGATAATTATTATAAAGAGTATATATAAAGCATGTTTCAAACTATACTCTATCTCTCTCACACACATAACAAGATATATATATAAGACATAATATATATAGCACTATATATATAGACAGATGATGATGACGATGAATAGATGTCTACCGCACCACACCCACCTGTTTTCTTCGGCATCTCCGCCACATGCACCGCCGCCACAACAACACGATTGCACCACCACAAATCACTGATGCACACACATACCCACCTGCTCTCGTTGCCATCTCCCTGCCATCTCTGTCACTTCTGCCGCCGCCACAACAACACGGCCCATTGACCCCATCCATGTAAGTTATATATTCCTTTTATCTGATGAAATCGATGTCAAACCGCACATATTCCTTTTTCTTGTATTTCATCATGAAACCCACAAACAATTAATTCCTTTTACACTCCACCGCCGGAAAAACGATGGCCGGAAAAACCATGGTGGCCGGAAATGATGTTATTCAGATTTGTAAGGGTTTTTGATTTCCATATCTACAAGTGTATTTGTGGTATTGTCTTGCTTTTGCTTTTTCTTCTTTTTTATTTTATTTTATTTATTTATTTATATATGTGGGAGATGAGAAAAAGAATGAAATAGGAATTGAGAATTGCTACATGAAAGACTTGGCGTCGGTCACCGACGATGTGATTTTGATTTTGAAATGATGATGAGAAAGAAGTGCCGGCGAGATTTCATTGGCTACAGCCGGAAAGATAATTGTTTTGGCCGGAATTTTCGATTGTCGGATAGGTGGGATCATTGGCGGATCCATAGTATTATTAGGGGGGTCCTAGGCACCTCCTCAAATTAACACAAGAAACATTGATCTATATATTTTCAAGTCTTTTAACATCTTTACTTTAGATATATTCATTAAAATAAAAAAAATGAATGTTGTTTTAATTTTATTATTAAGGTAGTATATATATGTCTTGTGTATTTAAATGAAACAATATATTTGTATTTTTATGATTTTGATATGTTAATGTATGTTTCCATAATTCAATGAAAAAATACAATCAATATCTCATAAATTATAATAGTCTCTTGTAATAAAATGTTTTTGTGTATATCAAGTAAGTTTTATTTAAATAAAAAAAACATACCTACTACTGAATCGAATAATAATCTTACATGTAACGTAAAACTAAACCGGAATATGTGTCCTAACTTATTTTAAATCGTTACCAACCCATATATTGTCGTCTCTACTGCATAATGCCCCTTCTTAAAAAGTTTCCTGGATCCGCCACTGGGTGGGATTCTTGCAAAGTGTTGGTGTATTTGATGAAGATGATGAAATATAGAAATCATGATTTATGCTGGTGTTTGTTGTTGATGAATATGATGATAGATACATGATGAATGTGATGATAGACACATTTATGTGGTGGGAAGGGTTTTATACTCAAAAGCATCCAACGTGTCAAGAAAATCGGGCCCACATCAGCCTTTACCTGGTTTCATGATATAATAGATCATGCATACAATAGAGTTTCTGTAAGTTCATGCATAGAATAACTTTTCGGCCATAATTAGTTACAATCCCACGCACTTAATCCTATTTTTTAATATAATTTTACTTAAATAAGAAACAAATATTATAAGTTCACTATATATATATATAAAAAAAAAAAGGTAATTGGATGGAAACCCCCTGATCCCATGTACCATTTGGTACCCACTAATCCCCCAGCCAGACATAAATAAGGTTTATCATATCATAATATATTGGTTTATAACAAGTGCTTTTAAAAGTTCATATTATCAAATGCATATATTTAAAATGTGAAAGAAACCAAAAATAATGAAAGAAAAAAGTTAGAATAAGATTTTTCAATATATTAGTTGAAAACCCGAAAAGAGAAAAGTGTGCAAAAAAAAGTGATACATAATGATACGAAAAATGGCTACAAAAAAGTTACAATATATTGTTTGGAGACCCAAAAGAAAAAAAGTGTGCAAAACATCAATAAGTAACCCGTGATGAAAACCCCGACCAGGATGCGATTTGGCAAAATATGAGTAGTGGTACGGGATGTTACGTGGATGAATTGTAACTCGTTTTACAATATATTTTTGAAAACCCTAAAGAAAAAACAATGCGAATAAAACCAATAAATAACTTGTAAATGAAAACCCGAACGGGATCCGATTTATCAAAATTGGAATAGTTGTACCGGATATTACGTGGATGGTAACTCGTCACGGAGGCGATTTACACTTCATAATCCCATTTCCATTAATATTATATATAATATGTTTTCTACACTGTATTAATCATGTAGTACTTTGATGCTCTTCTTGATAACCAATACTCAAATTAGAGCTAGGTCATCTCGGAGTTGAAACGAATAAGAGACCTCACCCTCAAAGTAAATCACGAACCAATTCAAAATTGATCGGTATGGTTCCGCTATGTTAGAAAACACATAACAAATCCTCATCTTGGCATTACTAGCATTACCATTTTATATTTTATATATCTAACAAGACAAATTGGTTTAGCTACAATACTTGTTTTAATATTTAACCTTAGACAAACTATAATTATGATAGTTATTATAAAGAGTTTGTCAAATTGACCTTAGACAAACGGTATTTCACGTGAGACACAGAGTGATCATAACCCAACAATAAAATTTCAAAAATTATTTTTTCATTTTTTCTTTCTTTTAAAAATGACAAGGTTTAAAAAACTACATTTTAATGTCTCATCATATAGCATTTGCCTTTCAAATGAAACATGTTTTACTTCCTTATCTATACTATATTATAAAGCAAATAAACTTTGTCTAAATTTTAAGTTTCAACATTTACTTCCCTAAAATGCCCCTCCTATCTATTCTATATTTACCTAAAATAACTATAATACCCTTTCTCTCTCCTCAAATCTCAACCACTCATTTTTTTTCTCTCATCCATAAATCATTTTATTTCTCTAATTCATTCAAAATCTTTTATCACAAAAACCGTACATCGATAAATTATAAAAATTATATGGGTGTTCTTAAAATTTCATGCTCTTTCATTAGAGAGGTCATTCGATATACTTTCAACGAATTTTTAAATCTGAGGGCGGAGCCCGTACGGCTAAGGGCGGAGCCCGTCAGGTAGATCACCCCATCACCGCCACCGCCATTACATCACCACCCCGCCATCACTTCCATCACCGCCGCAACGCGCGGGTACTTTTTTCTAGTAATGAAAAGATCATTTTATTACACAAAGAAGGGCGGGTCGTTTACTAGCAGTTTACAAGAACACAAAGAAACACTGAAAAACGACACTTTCTAATTTCTATACAAAAATCTATCTCTATAGTCCTCACTACTCCAAAAACAAACAAAACAAAACAAAAAAAGAAAACACTTTCACATTTCCATTTCTCCAATGGAATCCCTAACTCCTTTCCATCTCGGCGTTTATATCACCCCATTTCCACCGTCATCAAACCCTAAAAAACACCACCACTTACTTAAACCATCATCCGCCGTGAACAACGGCACAACCACCACTTTCTCCGCCAGCAAATGGGCCAACCGTCTTTTCTCCGACTTCCAATTCCCTCCAACCACAACCAACCCCACCGACCCACCACCCACTTCACCTCTCCAATACCCTCCTCCCAACTCCATATCCGACCGCCACGTGGCAATGCCCATTGATTTCTATAAAGTTTTATCAGCTGAACCCCATTTTTTAAGTGATGGAATTAGAAGATGTTATGAGACTAAAACCCTTAAACAATTGCCTCAATACGGGTATAGCGACGAGGCGTTGATTAGTCGACGACAGATATTAATGGCGGCGTGTGAGACGTTGAGTAATCCTCGGACGAAACGGGAGTATAATCAAGGACTTGTTGATGATGAGTTTGATACTATACTTACTGATGTTCCTTGGGACAATGTATGTACTTTTATTTATCCATTTTATTAGTATATCTTATGGATTTTGCTTAACATGTTTAGAGTTTAGATACAAATAGATACATATATATCGTACATTAGGAATAACCGCCCTTTAGCGATATGGATACACATTGTATTGCTATAGATTTATTGCTATATTGTTTCGTGTTTCCGTACTCTTGTATGCAAATTCTTGGAAAGGAAAAATGTAACATAATTGTACGGATTTCCTATGAAATTTTCCCTTTTGAGTTTGAGATAAGTTGATTTAGTTGAGTGATATATTTCATGTAAATATCTTTAGGGAAGCCTAAACTGCCTTTTAATTGCGTAAAGATTGAAGTTGTATATGTTTTGCGTTTTTGTATTCTTGAAAGGGCAAATTTCAGAAACTGTAACATAATTACACAACTTTCTTAATTCGGGGAAGCATATATGATTTTGAAGAAAATGGGATTGATTATAAGGTCACTCTTAGTTCAAAAATGGGATATAATGTGAAAGGCTCTAGAAAAAGATTACATAAACAGAAATAGATTAAGTTGAGTGATTATTTTCGAGTAAACATTGTTAAGCCTAGCTAACAATAAATCATAGCGATAATGCACCTTTTCTATTGTTAATTACTATAAACAAATGGGTGATCAACTATTTTTAAGATGTTGAAGTTGGGTGTTAATAATAAAATAAAATCAAGGAAGATTATTAATGATTATGCTAAAAAAGAATGACAAAACAATAGTGTCGGACTTTCCGAGCAATTTTCTAGTTTTTCTTTTTTTCATTCTGAAATTGGTGGCATATATCGAGCGTTCATGATCTTAGTGGCATGCATAGTGTCCAATCTCACAAACCTTCAAAAATGATCTTTTAAGTTTTACATTCATTGTGCTCTTCAATGGTAGCTTTAAAATTGACATCTAGCGCTGCAAATGGGTTTTTGTCAATGTGTAATAATGTACAAAGTTTACATTTATTTTAGAATCTTCTACCGAAATAAAACATATTTCTGGAAAGTGTTTTGATCATTAAAGTTGCGACTATGTAGAATTGTATATGAACTATACCCAAAATAAATATATTCAATTTGTGGTTTTCTAAGAACGAGATTTTAATTACTAGCTAGTCCTGATTGTGGTTTTTAAAGAACGAGATTGATTAAGAATAAATTGCGGCTAAAACTTTTTTAGGTTCCTGGAGCCTTGTGCGTGTTGCAAGAAAGTGGAGAGGATGAAGTTGTCCTTCAAATTGGTGAGAGTTTACTGAAAGAGAGGCTACCTAAGTTGTTCAAGCAGGATGTTGTGTTAGCAATGGCACTCTCATACGTTGAAATTTCAAGGGACACTATGGCCATGTCTCCTCCTGATTATATTAAGGGTTGTGAGTTGCTAGAGAGGGCGCTAAAGCTGTTACAGGTAAGACTTTTTTAATTAACAGTTCTCATGTGGATTTAATCTGAATAAACATTTTTGTAATAATTTTTTTTTACTTTGTTTGTCCTCTTAGAAATTTGGAATGTTGTAATTTTATAAAAGTCAGTTTTCTTTCTTCTGTGTTTACAAAATAAAAAACCAGATGTTTTATTTTTGACACATCAGCTTGAGATAGGAGGTAGTTTAAGTTCTTGAAACTCTGTGATCAGTATTGTGTGCTTGGAAATTATTTGGTTCTTATATATATTTCTGCCACGCAGGAAGAAGGTGCAAGCAGTCTCGCACCAGATTTACAAGCACAAATTGATGAAACATTGGAAGAGATAAACCCACGTTATGTGCTGGAGCTTTTGGCTTTGCCTCTCGATGATGAGCACCGAGCAAAAAGAACAGAAGGTCTTCAAGGTGTGCGTAACATTTTATGGGCTGTTGGAGGTGGTGGTGCCGCAGCTGTTCCCGGAGGATTCACGCGTGAAGATTTCATGAATGAAGCCTTCTTACGAATGACTGCATCAGAGCAGGTTAGCCCTTTGATGTACTTTGTTTTATCCCCTTCAATTTCTGACGTCTTATTCAGATAGTGGGGGCAATTTCGACCCCTTGAAATATATAATGAGATCAATCAAGTATTTCTGAAATCTTTCTTTTAGAAAAGTTAGTAATAGAACAATATAACTTTATGTTTGACACACTACATATTCTTGAAAAGGTAAAATTACCCAGACATACCTAAACCAAAAACTACGTGCTTTGACCTTTACCCCATCCGGTCTACCCACCCATCTCCAGACCTTTTACAAATGATTGACTCCCAGTTTTGATTGTCTTTGTTCTGTATTCATGTTTCTGATTCTTGTTTTTACCTTTTCATTTAAGGTTGAACTTTTTGCTGCCACACCAGATAACATACCAGCAGAAAGTTTTGAAGTTTATGGAGTTGCTTTAGCACTTGTTACCCGAGCTTTTATGGGTAAACAGCCTCATCATATTAAAGATGCTAACAACTTATTCCTACAACTTCAACAAATCAAAGTAACATCCTTGGGTAATTCATCTCTTATGTACAACGTAAGAGAAAACCGTGATGTAGACTTTGCATTAGAGCGGGGTCTCTGCTCACTTCTTGTTGGGGAAGTTGATGAATGTCGTTCATGGTTGGGTTTAAACGATGAGAACTCACCATACAGAGATCCATCTATTGCTACATTTGTCATGGAAAACTCTAGAGATGATCCCGAGAACGATCTCCTTCCTGGTCTTTGTAAGTTGTTGGAAACATGGTTGATGGAGGTGGTTTTTCCTAGATTTAGAGAGACAACTGATGTCCAGTTTAAGCTTGGTGATTACTATGATGATCCTGTTGTACTGAGATATTTAGAACGGTTAGAGGGAGTTGGTGGTTCACCGCTGGCAGCAGCAGCTGCTATTGCTAGGATTGGTGCTGAAGCTACTGCAGTTCTTGACAGTGTAAAAGTCAGTGCAATTCAGGCTTTACAGAAGGTCTTTCCTGTTGGACAGGAGTCACAGAGTGTCAGATGTAATGATAAAAGCGAGTTTGGTGATTCTTTTGTGGTTAAAACTGAGTTTGACAATGGAGGTGTGGTTGCTGATATAGTTGATGTTCCTGTGGAAAATTCTTTAAATGAGAATGAAGAACAAGAACTGATTACTAACCGGATAAAAGATTTGGCTGTCAAGATCATGGCTGGCGGTGTGCTTGTCGGATTGATGACTTTTGCGGTGTTGAAACTTATGCTGACTAAGAGAGTCTCTACCCCCCTTAAAGAAATTAGTTCTGCTATTGCTTCAGATGTCATCAATGTAGGTATGATATATAAAAAACATGTTAAACTGTATTGTGTATACTGAAACACTTACAATTAGCATTTTTTATAATCAGTAACTGTTGTTATTATTCTTTCTGATGTTGTATCTGGTAGGAACCACCGCACACCTAATTATTTAGAAGTCATCTATTAAATACAGAGTTGGCAAGTTGGATGGGTCAGGCTGGGTAACAGGTTTGGGTTGAAACGGGTCAGTTTAACTGGGGTGGAATGGGCGGGTCATATTGGGTTGACTGGCAGACACTATTTTGCCTTCTTTTGTTTTTTTTTATTATTCTAGATATGTTTAATCGTTAACAGTTTTCTCAAAAACAGTATTATTGCTTTATCAAAATCTTTGGGTAACATAATTAGGAGGTTATATGTGTTTTGACGTGTTCCCTTTTTATGTAATGTTTAGATTTGATTCATTCGAGACTAGTAAATTGCTCTAGTTGTCACCTATAATAAAAGTAGTGGATTATCAGTGTTCACATTAAACCACTTTTTGATTTGAAATCTTTCAACCATCTATGACTTGTTCAGTTGTTTTGCTAAGCTCACCTATCTTTCATTCTTACTTACAGGGGACTCTATAGCTGAAGACACTGAAGAAATACCTAGAATGGATGCAAGATTTGCCGAAAGTCTAGTTCGCAAGTGGCAGAGCATAAAATCTCAGGCTCTTGGACCTGATCATTGCTACACAAAATTGTCAGAGGTAGAATATTTACCGCTATTTTTTTTATTCAACTGCCAAGTCCCATTTGATCTGTTAGAAACAATAATACTCATCCTTAACTAGTGGGTCCAAATTGCCACATCTAATTGTCTAGGAAATTTTTTATTCATTGCTTATATAATTTCATGAAAAGTTTGAACATAGTTGTATTTATATATACTTTTAAACATAAACTACTGTTAGCACCAGAGCATCCAACTCTCATAATGCCATAATGGTTTCTTGAATATACAATCTAGTGTCCCAGATAGTTGACTCTTAATAAATGCTTATATAGGATTAACTTCTATGGTAAATTTCATAAACCTGCTGGTTTTCTTGATTATAGTTCTTCACTTGCTATGGTGAATGCGTTCATGCATTAGAAAACTTGTACTCTGATCAGGCCATAAATCTCAAGGAAATCGATTTTCTGTTTGTCGATCATCTAAAACTGTCAAATCATTACTATTAATTCATTAGTAAAGTGATAGAATGGTCCTAATTTTAGTACCTCATATGCCTAACATTAACCTAATGCACACTCAGCAATATATCATCTATTAAGATAAGGGCCCATTCTCTTCCACTCTCATGGATGATTGTAGGTATATAAGGTAGTACTGTAGTAGGGTTTAACATTTATCCAATGATAACGGACCATTCAGTAATTTAGTTTAGTTTCATTCCAAACAAGGTACTTTATAGGTATAGGAGGGGTTAGGGACTTAGGGGTAATTGCTTTGTTTACTTCTAGGTTAAAATAAAGCCTGGTTGATACGGGTCATTTTCGGGACTGGTTGGGTGCAAACACTTCTTTCTTCATTTTTTAATGAGTAGTTAGTTGCTTAGTACACTAGTTATGGCTATAAATACAACATTATTACGAATATAATGGTAAATCAGTTAACCCGTTTGACCTTTTCTTCTTTTGTTCATCTTTTTCATGACCATTTGGCATTTGACCTGATTGAACTAAAACAACGCATTACTACCCATTTATAAATAAATGTATTGAAGTTTCCACCTCTACTAAACTCTGATCAGAGCCTCATCAGAGTTGGCAATTTTCAAACTTTGCAGGTGTTGGATGGTCAAATGCTCAAGATATGGCTCGAAAGAGCAACAGAAATTGCTCAGCATGGATGGTTCTGGGACTACACTTTGCTAAACATTACCATTGATAGTGTTACCATTTCACTTGATGGACATTTAGCCGTTGTGGAAGCAACCCTTGAAGAGTCTGCTAAGTTGACCGATTTGGCCCACCCAGAACATAATGACTCATACAATTCAACCTACACAACACGTTATGAGATGTCATATGCCAAATCAGGATGGAAAATCACAAAAGGAGCTGTCCTTAAATCATAATCTGCAACTATATACCATGTAACTTTTTCTTTCTCTCTTTCTGTATTTTCATTTTTAGATGAATCAGCAGTAGAAAGATATGTTGCTCTATCATATCCATCACAAGTGTGCTAGGCGCTGCTCAACAAATTAGAAGTTTGTATAGTTTGAGGTTGTTTGGATGTGTCTTAAAAATGGTTCTTATATTATTGTGATTTCAAGTTATAATACCAAATTTGAAATGTTTTGATCAACATATCTTTTGTTTCTCATTTTCAGATCATTTAGGGAACACATGTGCATATATGATTATTAATTAATTACAAATTCCAAACAATAGAAACATATTAAAGGTATTTTCTAGAGTTAGCAGTGTTGTGGTAATTATATATCATAATCACTTTTATAAAGCGTATCACTCTACCTGATAAAGTGTTAATAGTACAATTTTTATTCAATGAAGTATAGACAAATAAGTACAAACATGTTGTGGTTTCGACCTATCTGGCAATTGAAAAAGATTTACCAAAAAGATCTCAAAAGTATGCATCAAATAGCTGAATTTGAATGTATATTTCACAGGGCAGGATATGATTATGTGACAACATTATCAGTAAATTAGCAAGTTCTATCTGTTAGTTATAGAAGATGTCTTTAAAACCACGACAACTTAATATCTTAGCAATGAGAGGCTGTTTCTCCAAGTGGAGAGAAAGCTGCGAGGTGGTTCTTGTTTGGGAGCGACACTCAATGCAAATAGTTCCTTTGGTGTATTGTCTGGCTCTATAAGCCCTACCAGTTTTGCGACTATGTTAGCACTGTCGCTAATATGCTCATTGTCATCTGTTTTTGTCCATAAAAGTTGAGCCAATTGGAACCTCCTATTTCTCGATTCTAAATCAATGCCCCATTTCTCGAACAAGGCCTCTCTTTCCTTTGCTGTGAATTTCTTCAAAAGTTTCCTGCATAGCATCGCTCTCTCGAGATTCAAAGCCCTTGCACTGTTCATTATGAAGAAAAGTGATCAGGATTTTATTGTCAAATGAGTAATACCTTATAAAAATATGAGGTCTTTAGGAATATAGGTGAAACCATATAATTATTATAAATAATTGGCTGACCCACTAAACACTTTTATAAATGGGTTGAAATTGACATTATATTCAAGAGATATTCATTGAGTAGAAATGGATGCAAAACTTTTTTCAATGGTGGTTCCTGGTCAATTTAACAGAAATAACTTGCAACATTTTCACACCGTTGGATCATTAAGGAATGCGATAAGTGAATTACCTTGCAACCTCATCCAGTGTTTTCTTGAGGAAAGCTAGTCGTCTCAGCTCCACCTCAATATATACAGAGTCTGATGGTTCTCCTTTGATGAGCAAGAAAAAGTAGGTCCTGTGAAGCAATGGTATGTTGCATTCATTCCATAGCTCAATTATCTGCTTTCTTTGCTCCTCAAACATCAAAGACCAGTCAAAACAGTCTTTGAAAGCATCTTCTGATTCTGCAGCTTTAGGTGTAGCCTTGGTCTAATATGAAAACAGTAAGAACCACATGTATCAAGAATGGTAGGCGATGGTGATCCATTTATCTCTAACGGGTCAAACAAAACAAAAAGGCTGAAAAGGGTACAGGTCTGGGTCAAATGTTGCCTCAAGTTTCTCTTTTAGTACATAAAACTATCTCAATATAATAATATTTATATATGAGAAATTATTGTAGTAATATAGTTTTTGTACTCTGATTTGACATGCTTTTATATACAGTAAAAATGTTTTGGTTTTGGGGGAGAAAGTGTTCCTGGTCAACCCGACCTGTGCCTATTTTCTTGTTACCCCTCCTGCCTATTTTTCCTTGTCTAGGTAAACTGATAATAGTGTGAGAGAGCATCATCCTTACCGCGCAGTAATCATACGCTCTTCTTAGGTCTTCTTTCATGACTTTTTCCAGTGTTTTAATCATACCTCCGTTCGATTGCTGCTTTTCATCCTCATCAACGCTCTTGGTTGAACCCTGAGAATCTTGTTGACATAGTTTTCTTAGATCCGAATCTGATTTTGATTCAGCTATCACATTCTCTTCAGCTACTTCAGATAGATTTCCTTCAACAATCGCAGAGCAACTTGTGCTTCTTTTCGAACTTGTGCTTCTTGAAGGAGATGCTGATAAATGAGGAGATTGTTCTTCATGTTTATTTTCAACATCATTCACATCGTCTACATTTTGGTTATGATCGCCGGTATCCGTATCATTATCATCATCTGCCTCATCTTTCTCGATAAATTCTACTTCTTTGCTGCTATCTACTGAATTTGACCTGGTCCTGGTTTTTTTAGAAGACTTTTCCCATTCCTGGGTTGGGTCAGGTCCGAAATATTGATTCATAAAATCACGCGGGGTGATAGGATCAAAAGAGTAGTGGTCCTCATTTGGATTGTGTAGTTTATGGTTCTTTGGGAAACTGTATGTGTTGACTGAAGCGGTGGAGGGAAGAGGAGCTTCAGCCGCTACCTCATAAGGTTCTGATGCGGAATGTCCATCCCATGAACTGCTATGATGGTGGCTAGACGGAGAATGCCCATCCCATGAATTGCTATGCTGATGGGTAGATACAGAATTTCCGTCCCATGAACTACGATCGATCTACATGATTATATGAAGGTTCTAAGATAAAATTCATATGCTTTTGTTCATAAATAGTATTACTGATTAACAGGAATGGTAACATACCCATGGCAGTAAATTTTGATCGCCTCCAGCTGCTTGTAATATTTCTTCTAGGCGAATTCGAGCAAGATCACGTTCCTGGGTCAAATCTTTTATCTCTTGCTCCATCTGGGAGGCACAGTTAAAGAAAGTTACTGAGTTAATCGATTATTAGCTCTATTACTTACCACTAATTATTGGTGGATAGTTCATTGACTCATTCCATTTTGGCATTTACTTATAATAGGATAACTTATCTATGACTTTTTTGGAAAAACACTAGCTTTAACGGAAATGGGTTCAAAGTGCCCAGAAAGTCGAGTTCTTTTTTTTGTTGTTGCCGTCTCTTCTTATATGGAATGCAAGACAACCCAAGGAATTGAACTCGGTGGGAATCAAACTCGATACTTCCTTTGGAGAATCCCAGTGTTTGCTACCCAATCACCTTTATGGGATTGTGCAAAGTTTCTTTTTGATGCACAAAACCTTGCAAGTCATTTTGGTATTCAAAGTAGTTTTTTAACCTAAAGTTATCAGGTTAACACATACTGATCCCGACCGATTTCAACCCATACGAATATTTTCCATTTTGACCTGACCCTGTTTTGATCCGTTGCAAAACAAACGGAAATGTTTCAAATGTGCAGGTGTACAACATAGAAAAAGATCACCCAAATATCCAACCTGCCTATTGACTATTTTGACACCTCTACCACCGACATTTTAGTCTAGAGGTAAGAAAACAATCGGCACATACTTGTGCTTAACTAGTATTGTAATTGCTTGCTGACCTTTTGTATATGAAGCTCCTTTTCTTTAATTATTGACTCAGAATCATTAGTTGACCCCGACATATTCTTCAACTCATTTTCCAATCTAGCCATTTCTCGTTGCAACTGTTTTACCAATGTTTTTTCTGACATGATCACGTTAACCTGTGCACTGGTCCTGACCTCCTTGGCGCAAACAGCAAATAGAAGGGTGTTTCTTGACTGCTCAAGATGAGCATGTGAAGGGCTCAAAGTACATATTATCGCTGTTCGTGCGTTGCCTCCAAGAGAGTTTTGTAGTATTCTTGTTAGCTTCGAGTCTCTATATGGAACATGACCATTTCTCCCTTTGCTGCATCCAGTCAATTAAAAAAAGATGTCAATTAAGCGTTTAGAAAAACATAGTATCAACTTATTCATATGTAGGTGTTTCCTCATCTGCCCGTATATTAGCTTTTGTGCTTAATTTTTTATGTGTTTGACCTATTAGAGATGAACATGACTTGAATTGACTTGTTAATAAGTAAAGTTTGCAACTCTATTTGTGTAATTTTCAAGCTGTTTTTCAGTTTGAATCTATTTTCTTGTTGCACTTCATTTTCATCCTTTCAATCCACTTAGTCAGTATATTCCGTAACTTCTGGACTACATTATTTCACAAAATTATACAGCACTCATTTTGTTATATATAAAAAAAAATTCACCATCAAAACTGAAGTTAAACAGTAAACATGATCAGAGTGCATTAATGGGAAAGTTTCCTTTTATATAATACTTAGATTTGTTAAAGAATACTTAGAAATAATCGTCTATAAAAATAATTGTAGTCATGTACATCACTATCAAAGAGAGATGTATATATACATTGTTTTACCTTTAACTAATCTCAGAAAGAACTAGAACATTTTATACAAGAAAAAGGATAGCCGACCCCATTATGGGTCCCTTACTGACTAGTCTCATCGCAAACATGAGAAGAGGTAAATTGCGTAATATTGTGGTTATAAGGACGTGGGGCCTGATTTGAATCCCTAACCTTTGCTTTTATGTTGCATGCCTACACCACTAGGCTACCATTGCTGGGATGTGTATACAACATTTAGTTCTACTATAATTTGGAAACATGAAAATCAACCAATGAAAGTTCAAACCTCAGTTTTCGGATAACAGTTCCTAGTGTTAGTAAACTGCGATTAATGTGACCACCTTCTTTCAGCCGTTTACCAGCTGATAAGGTCTGAGAAGCACGTTCACTTCCTGCTAGATCAATAAAGTTCTACCAAAAAAAAGAGGAAAAAGACATTACATTTATTTAGATTTTATTTCAAAAATCTATAACAAGAAGTATTATAGGAAATTTATCTAAGGTAGTGGTTATGTATAGCAGTATATTCATACCACAGTAGCTGTAAGAGTGCTTGCACTGTCCACTGAGAATTCATTGGCAGTACTTTCAATTGTCTGAAAAATTATAAGAATTACAATCAAGGGTCATGATCTAAGAAACTAAAAGTTTGTTCATGCTGCTAAGTACTCATACTATGAATAGAGTACCAGTCGGATAATCTGATGGGATCTTGAACTCATTTCATTCATAGATGTCTCCCCTATCTTTCTCTGAGCTGCAAAGATGCAATACCAAATACACTATCAGTGTTTGATTATGAGATACGAGAGAAAGTACCCGCGCATTGCGGCGGTGAGATGGTGGGGTGATAGGTCATAGGAGGTGATAAGTCATAGAGTGTGATAGCCAAATGTCTTAGCCGTACGGGCTCCGCCCTTGGATTTAAAAATTCGTCGAAAGTATATCGAATACATCTCTAATGAAAGAGCATTAAATTTTAAGAATACCCATATAATTTTTATAATTTATCGATATACGGTTTTTGAGATAAAAGATTTTGAATGAATTAGAGGAATAAAATGGTTTATGGAGGAGAGATAAAAAAATGAGTGGCTGAGATTTGAGGAGAGAGGGGAAAATGAGTGGTTGAGATTTAAGGGTATTATAGGTATATTAGGTAGAGATGTTTAAATTAGTGAATAAAGAAGAGGGGTAATTTAGGTAGTTCAAAGTTGTAATTTGAGATTTAAAAAAAGGGGCTCCTCTATTATATAGGAGTAATGAGATATATTGATATCGACACATCTGCTTATAAATGAAATGGTCAAGCGGGTTAAAATTTATCCCAAGTGTACTTTTAATGCATCCATCTTCTAGACCATCTTATTGGAATAGATGGATTATAACTTGATATGTATATCTAAAGAGATAAGAAAGAATTTCAGGGAAAAGTGTTTTTGGTGAACCCGGTCAATATAAAAAGTTAACTGTTTTGACCCGAAACCTTGGCATGTAACCAACTGTCCTACTGGCCTATTTTGCCACTTCTAAGCAGTGTGCATTCTTCTGCAAAGTATGGTTACAGTGGATGCTATTATACCTTCACACACAGCAAGGAGTTCCATTAGATGGGTCCAGTCCTCCAGTTGGATTTCAGTGAGTTTATCTACAACCGTCCCTTTCTGTTGATGACGAAAACCATTAGAGAACTTAGCCTTTCGTATAATTAATCAACCCTTTTAAACCAATAGGACAATACCAATAGGATGATACTTACCTCCGGATCATCCAGGAGTCTAAGTGGAGTTCCATCTGCACTAAGAAGGTCTCTCACACATTCATTGTAGATTTCTATGGCAGAAAACTTCAACACGTATTCTCTATCGATTTGCTGAAAATAAAAGCATATCCATAAGAATAAGTGAAAAAATGATTTATTAAGACATTCGTTGTTTTACCACTAAGAATACCTTGTTTATGTAGTCAAATATGTCAGATATTGCATATTGAGTGACGCCAGTCATGGTGTACGTCTTCCCACTGCTTGTCTGTCCATATGCGAATATACTTGCTGAAGAAAATAGTCTAACTCTCAACTCAATAGGTATATGTTTTAATATCAGAAGTCGAAATTCTAGTTACAAAACTCACAATTAATGCCTTCAAGAGCTGAAAGAGCAACTCTTTTGGCTGACTCCTCATAGACTTGTCTTGTTGTACTCTCACTTCCATAAACTCGGTCTGTTACCAAAGCAACCATCACATGACGCACATTTATCAAGAGTGAGAATAACCATACCAATAAACATAATTATACACATCACTAGCTGAATGATAAAACACTTAGAAATGCTCAATGCACAATTGCACATCATAGAGGTGGCAAAATGGGTGGGTCAGAGAGGTTGGGTAACAAGAGAAAATAGATTCGGATCAAAACATGTAATATTATGGTGCTTGGATGATTAAGTTTGGGTCGACCTAAAACACTTTATTTATGAAAACTATAAGTTGTATGTCAGATAAATGAATATCTACATGTACCCAAATTTTCATTCTTTGGTATTATGCATAGACCACCACACTGTGTATTGTCAATCAAGCTTCCACTTCATTGCTATTATTTGTATAACTTGTAAATCGATTACTTGGTGCCAGTTTTGATGATATGGCAGATGCCATGCGCGACTTATATGACCATCACTTCAGTATAAGCCTGTTACCCTATGAAGAGGTATACATACAAGAGGAATGTATTGAAAGTTCCATAAATGGCTAAATGCAATAGATGGTTAATTTGGAAGTGAGATACCCACAATAGCAACACATTACAAGTTTGATACAATTTGGCGTAAATGAATTTAGTAGGTTTTATAAGCTACAAAAACACTTTTGGCGATTTTTGATCCATTTCCTTCTAATAATATGTTTTTAAACCTGCCCATTTGACCCGTTAGAGAAAAGATTAACCCCAATTGACCAAATTTCACACCTTGATATGCCAACTCTTGCTTATTGTGATGAGGTTTCATATGAACGATCAACTTTCTTCATCGTAGTTTAAAATCAACTAAAATCACAAAGCTGGACACTCTATTACAAAAATATGAGAATGGACAAAGTCTGTTTGCAGAAGTTGTTTTAGGTGCATGTGATTTGCATATTCCTTAAGAGTATGAGGTTGAAGACTAATGGAGATGTATATTACTTACCAAATGTATAGGCATTTGGGTACGTTGATCGTTCTGCCACGACATTCTTGTATACCAGAGTGTTACTGTTCACACATTCCCAATCGCAAAAATCGTTCTTTGAGATTTCTTTTGCATTCATCGGCCTCACCCTCACAGACACAAATATCTTCTCATCTTGTGCAGCTGGCTCGTCGCCAAGATTTATCTCGTCTGCACTATTTGACCTCATTGTGTTTTGTTACCTCTCTACTCAAACAATGAGAGGGAACAACACTCAAAAACACTGATTTTTTCTATCTACCAATAATGTATGTAATCCCCTTTTGAAATAATATCTGTTAAAGATACATATATTTGCGTTATGATCGACAAAAGGAGAAAAGGACAAAGTTTTCTATGATTGAGGGCTTATTACCTGCAAAATTTCCAGCAAAAACAACCAGCAATCTTTGCGTTTTAGTATCTGATGTTCAGCTCCAAATCGTATGAAGATTCACCTACAGTTTTGAAATATCGAAAACTGTCATTGATCATTCACATACAACTTTGCCCATTCTTATCTTTAAGCATAAAATCTTGACAATCTATAAGAACGACAATTAAATCCATTACGAAATGGTCTAAATAAGATTCCAATCTTGACAATCTATTCGAAATCAAGTATCGTTTGTGTTAATTAAAAGAAAAACGAACCACCTCCTGCAGGATATCGAACCACAATCATGAAGACGATACAAAATGGCTAAATAAGATGAAAGAAATGAACTCAAATGACATGATTCTAGACAGAAAAATACCTATTTTTGGTGGTGAAGATTAATGAACGAAATAAAAGGTGAACCAAAGATGCAAAAAAATGTGTATCTGTTTCTGATGATATTACAAAACAAACCGCCATTTTCAACCATATTAACTGATATTTAATTCTTTTCAATCCTATATATTAGGAAAATGAAAAAATTGTTCTATGCTTTAGAAATGTCACCTGCATGGTGACAAGAAAATAAAATGTCCATCACACTCTCCCAATGGAGCGCTCGTAAGTTTTACAATATTAGCGTCACGTCCATAAAGTTATGCACCACGTCTCAACTTTCTTTTTATCTATTGTTATATGATCTTTTTTTAAATTAAAACAAAAAACTAGCAACTCAGATTGAGGTTGGAACCATCAAGCTAGTAAACCGAGGGGACGCTGCCAATAGCGTTGGCAAACCAACGAGAACCGACGAAGCAAGCGATGAGAGACCGTTGGGAGCACTCTCATGTAATTACAGCCCAATGTTTACAACATTTTTAGGATGTAATTATAAACAATATTCGACCGTAACTTAAAAGATGTCAATGCAAATCCGGTCATATTATATCGTCGACTCTCTTTATGTATAGTAGTCTATAAATACAATAAATTTCTATTTTTTTAAAAACCATCAAATGACAATTTAGTATTAATATTTAATGTAATAAATAATTCAAAATAAATGATGTAATACAAATATAAATAATACTCACTCTGTCTCATTTTAATAAATGATAAATAATATAGATGTGGTCGGTGGCACCATTATGAGGGTAAATGTTTTCTGCGATGATTTAATGTTTTTTGCGACCAATTTTCGTCGCAAAGAAAAAAAAAAGGAAAGATTAGATCTAAATCTTCATTATATTAGATATAGTATTAGTTTCCATAATATTAGTTTTCTTGTATTGATTTAGGTTACTCTATAAATATAGCCTCTTGTAATCCCTATTAATTACAATTCAATACAATTACCTACAAGGATTTTATATGGTATCAGAGCCAAGTTCGACCATCATCAATTCCGAACAAAATTCCGGCCAAAATTCCGACCAAAAACCCTAATATTCATATACAATCCGGCAAACTTAATTAACCCTTTAAATCTTCGAACTAAACGACACCTCCACTATTAGTAGCCTCGAAATCAACATCCGACAAAACCCTAAAATTTTCGAGACCTCCGGAAGTCTGACGCGCCGCCACGCGCAGCCTCTTCCACTCGCCGGAATTTTCAATTCCGGTCAATTACTCCCTTATTCCGGCGCGTCACTGTACACCGCCACCACCGTTGTTATCCTCAACGAATTCCGGTCAAAACCCACCACTTTAATTTTCTTTTCGCCGCCGGAACCCTAATTTTTTGTGAAAACAGAAAATTAATTAATCTTCTAATGGCAATGCTTGCTTCTATTTCCACACAAGACATAGCACTTCACAACTCCCACAAATTTGCCTTCAAACTTTCTCCAACTAATTATGGATATTGGAAATCCATGCTTGAAGCTTTTTTCACCACACATGGTTTGTATGGGTACATAAATGGCACAATTCCATGTCCTTCTCCAACAATACAAGAAAACGACAAAGACAAAGACAAAGATGCTGCATCCACTTCACAACCAAACCCGAATCATCCGATTGGGGTATCTAATGATGCCCATGTACGTATGCTCATTATGTCTACTGTGTCTGAAGCATCGTTCCAACATGTACAAGGAGGTACTTCACGTGAACTGTGGTTATTCCTTGCTCGCGCATATGCCCCACAAACCTCGTCTAGGGAATATACTCTTAAGTCCCAACTCCTTCGACTTCAGATGAAAGACGGTGAATCAACGTCTACTTATCTTACTCGAGCACAAGAGTATGCTGATGCTCTTGCAAATATTGGCGAACCAGTGAAAGACAAAGATCTTGTGATGCACGTTATTACAGGTCTTCCTGATGATTACAACAACTTTAAATCAACCATACTTGGCCGACCGACCCCCTTGGCATTCTCTGAGTTGAACGGGCTTCTCTTGGATCTTGACTACATGATCAAGAAACCCGTGGCCGATGTAACCCCCGCTCAAACTTTCTCGACTGCTACATTGCCACAGTCTTCGAGCCCTAGTGGAAATTCGCCTTCGCTTCCTAATGATACTATGGAAGCCCTTCAACAACTGGTAGCCCGTCTTGGTTTTCAGCTTCAACCATCATCTGCCCAGTCACCTCAAACTTTTTATACAAATCGGTCCAACAATAACCGAGGCAACAATCAGAACAATCGTAGAGGTCGTGGCAATTATCAGAATTCCCAAAATCGCGGTGGAGGTAATCGAAATCCATTTTATTGGGCAACTAATCAAAACACTATATATGGTACTTGTAGCAAGTGTGGAATCAGTCATATCCCGTCGCAATGCCCAAATCGGGACCCCTCCACAATTTGCAATAGGCAGCCGTCTGCTAACTTTACTCAGACCAACTATGCTGCTAACACTCGCTCTCCTGCATCAACTTCATGGCTTCCTGACTCAGGTTCTAATTACCATGTTACTCCTAATCTCTCTAGTTTTGACACGTTCCAGCCGTACCTTGGTGATGACAATGTTCATGTTGGCAATGGTAAGGGTCATCCTATTTTACATATTGGCTCTTCAACTTTTTATTCACCTAATAAAAGTCTTTCTTTATGAGATATCCTTCATGTTCCTGAAATAAAACAAAATCTTCTTTCCGTTCAAAAGTTTTGTTTAGACAACAATGTGTTTTTTGAATTTCACGCAACTTTCTTTTCTGTGAAGGACAAGGTCACCCGTTCTACCCTCCTCACTGGTCCAAGTAATGGAGGTCTCTACTCCTTTTGTCTGCCACACTGTCAACCTATCCAAAAATCTGTCTTCACCACTGTTCGAGTCTCTCCGGACGTGTGGCATCAAAGACTGGGTCACCTCATTCGAAATTGTTTTCTTCCATGTTATCTAGATTTAAGTTACCGCTTTCTAGTAATAGTTCTTTAAGTCATTGTACTGCTTGCTCTATTGGCAAGTCTTCGAAACTGCATTTACCGTTATCTCACAATAAAGCTTCGAATATTCTTGATCTTATTTATTGTGATGTATGGGGTCCTTCACCCGTTCCTTCTTTTGATGGTCATTCTTATTTTTTGTTGTGTGTTGATGCCTTTTCACGTTACATGTGGTTCTTTCCCTTGAAACGTAAATCTGATGTCTATCATATATTTACTCAATTTGTTGCTATGACAGAACGTCAATTTAAAACAAAACTGAAATCAGTCCAAACCGATGGAGGGGGAGAATTTCGCAAATTGTCTCCTTTTTTTCTCAAATCTAGGCATCATCCACAGATTCTCTTGTCCACACACAAGTGAACAAAATGGCCTTGTGGAAAGATGACACCGACATGTCGTTGAAACTGGTCTAACTCTTCTTTCTCAATCCGGTGTCCCATCTAAATTTTGGCACTTTGCATTTGACACTGCAGTCTATCTTATGAATCGCATGCCCTCTTCAAACACAGCTCGCACCTCTCCCTTCAAGTTTTTGTTCAAACGGACACCCAATTACACCTTTTTCCGTGTTTTTGGCTGTCAATGTTTTCCTCACCTACGACCCTATAATCCACACAAAATGGATTTTCGGTCTACTCCTTGCACATTCTTGGGATATAGTACCTCCCATCATGGGTATCGGTGTTTTGACCAAGAGTCTGAGCGTCTCTATATTGCTCGTCATGTCCGCTTTAATGAACACTTCTTCCCATTTCGTCAACCCACCTCGCCACCGACACCTACCTCCCAACCAGACGAATACTTCTCGTCTTATCCATCACCGCCACCTCCTACGATCAACCCGATTTCCGATGGGACAACTGAAAATGTTGATTTACCTCCTCCACCTGAGCCCACAACTACGCTCATTCCTCCTGTCCAACTAGTACAACATTCATCAGAACCCGCACAACCCGTCGATCCTATTCCCTCCTCTGGACCATCATCATCACCACCCCAGCCCGCTACACGCACACATCCTTCAAATCTTTGCCAAAATCCGCCTAAAACAAAAATTATCCGTCTGCGAATCATACCTCCACATCGCTTTCCGAATCTGAACCCACTACCTTTGCTATTGCTAACAAGAACCCTCTCTGGCGCAAAGCCATGGAGGATGAATATTCGGCTCTCATGAGAAACGACACATAGTCATTAGTGCCACGTGTTCCTGGAAAAAATGTAGTTGATTGCAAGTGGGTATACAAAGTTAAACGTGATCAACGGGGAATTATCACTCGCTATAAAGCGAAACTTGTTGCTAAGGGATTTCACCAACAGCCAGGCATTGACTACACTGACACCTTTAGCCCCGTTGTCAAGGCTACCACTATCCGGGTTGTTTTATCCATTGCTACAGCTAACCATTGGCCCTTGAGACAATTAGATGTCCATAATGCTTTCTTACATGGTGATCTTAAGGAAACAGTGTATCTACAACAACCACCAGGTTTTGTTGACAGGTCAAAACCTGATCATGTGTGTTTATTGCACAAATCATTGTACGGTCTAAAGCAAGCACCGAGAGCTTGGTTTCATCGGCTCTCTCAGGCTCTTTATAACATCAGTTTTAGGGGATCCAAAACCGATCCCTCGCTTTTTATCTATTGTGATCATGGTACAGTGCTATATATGCTAGTGTACGTTGATGATATTATTTTGAGAGGTAACAACCCTTTGGTGATTGATCAAGTTGTCCATTAACTTAGTTGTGCCTTTGCCATTCAAGACATGGGGCATCTGTCCTATTTTCTGGGTGTGGAAATCACTCGTAAAGGTTCAGATTTGTTTCTCTCTCAATCCAAATATATTGCAGATCTCTTGGAACGCGCCAATCTGTCCAATGCCAAACCAGTTCCATCTCCAATTTCTACATCTGTGGTTTTGTCCAATGGTGATAGCACTGCTTTCTCGGATCCAGTCAAATACTGGAGTATTGTTGGGGGTCTCCAATATGTTACTCTTTCTAGGCCAGATATCGCATTTGCTGTGAATAAAGTGTGTCAATACATGCATTCCCCAACTCAAAATCATTGGTCAGCCGTTAAGCGTATTCTTCGTTTCTTACAAGGGACATCCGGGTACGGGTTACACATCTCTAGCAACTCCACAACTCAGTTACATGCTTATGCCGATGCCTCCTTTAATGCTATTAATGCATAGTCTGATGCTGATTAGGCTGGTTGCCCTGATGACCGTCGATCCATGGGGGGGATTTTCTATATATCTCGGATCTAATCTTGTCTCTTGGTCTGCTAGAAAACAACGAACTGTATCTCGGTCATCCACAGAGGCTGGGTACAAGGCTATGGCTGACACTGTTGCTGAACTTACATGGCTTCAATCTCTTCTTCAAGAATTACGCATTCCTATGCAGACTACTCCAACATTGTGGTGTGACAATCTAGGCGCTACTTATATGTCAGCTAATCCCGTCTTTCATGCTCGCACAAAGCATGTAGAAAGTGATTTTCATTTTGTACGAGAGAAGGTTTCACAAGGAAGTTTGTCAGTAAAGTTCATATCTTCACATGATCAGATTGTTGATGTTTTTACGAAGGCCTTATCGTCTGATCGGTTCTTGCTGTTGCGATCCAAGCTAAGAGTCGCACAATGGCCTTAGCTTGTGGGGGCGTATTAGATATAGTATTAGTTTCCATAATATTAGTTTCCTTGTATTGATTTAGGCTACTTTATAAATATAGCCTCTTGTAATCCCTATTAATTACAATTCAATACAATTACCTACAAGGGTTTTATACATTACAACATCAACCCAAAAAAAACACACACTCTAGCCACTGTAAGATCTTCTACAGTCTAAAATTTGTTTTTTATCTTTTCTTTTGATTTTTATCATTCTTATTGTTAATCTCTCTTTTTTTAAAATCATTTTGTAGGCACCACCCACCATAAAACAACACCACCGCACCGCCGCTAGACAACCACCACCGGTAAACAACTGCCACAGCACCTGCCGTCGGGTATGATGTCTTGTATTTCTTTCCTTTTGTCTTTTCTTTACATAATAGTTTTGTTTTGTTTCTTTATAATTTGTACCATCACCACCATCCACCACACCAGTCGACCACCCCTGCTACACGACCCACCACAACCTTTGATATATTTTCTTTTCTTTATTTTAATTATTGTTTAGAGTCTTTTGGCAATTCATGTTTATAAATAAATATTTATAAAGATTTTATTAATAATTTTAATAATGTATGTATATACATTTTCAAATTTAAGTTTCCAACGAAATTCACCTTTCAAAAAAAATATATAATGTATGTATCTATGTAATGTATGTATGTCATGTATGTTATCTCCCCCATTTTATAAAGTTTTGGGTTGAATCTAGTCTGACTTTGTGTAATTGTTGTATCTTTAGATTTTGTACACTAGTATCTTGTTAGTTGGGTTTCTACATATTAATAAAAAATTTCCGCCAGTTCTAAAAAAAGAACTTAGTTTCGATAGTCCAAGTTTGAGGACTGCTTTTTGAATGTGTTGTAAGTGTATAACCGGTTTACTATTTAAGAAATATTCGGCAAACATTTTTCCTCTGCTCCCACGTATATGTGTTTAAAATTTATTTAGGGGTTTAAGGGGAAATGCTGTCAAATTTTTCTTAAATAGTAAATCAGTTATACTCATTCATATAGGAGACAAAACATTCTAAAGTGGGTTATGACGGTCACCCTGCTACAAAGCGGCCTCCTATCAATCCACTCGTAATTCCTTGTTTTTTTTCCAAATATATTAAGATACTATTGTTTGTTAACGCAGTTATGACGATCGATAAGAGTTGGACTACTTTAGAAAACAAATTTTCTAATAAGTATCTGATTGGTCTTTATGCATTCATGGAGAGGTGTGTAAGAATTATACGAATAGCCAAAATAAAGCTCGATGCCCGTGTAATCGTTGCAATAATGTTTATTGGTTGCCTCTTCCAACGATAGAGCGCCACATACATGAGAATGGGTTTTGCACAACTTACAAAACGTGGATACATCACGGTGAACCAATGGTTCCATCACCAGTAATTCCACTCATTCCTCAAACGACAAACACTCTCAAGAAACAAGTTGTACCCTTAACTCCACCTCAGCGGAGTGATCAACAGATGTTCTCACAAGCTGAGATTGAAGAAATTATAGCAGCTAAAGTGTCAAGTGAGCTACAACAATGGTAGTCTGAGATGATAGCTAGTATAATGTCAAAGATGCCAAGTCAAATCCAAACCCAAGTCCAAAATGCCTTACAAAGAGGTGGTACTTTCCGACAAAAGGATGAAGATGAAGGTGGGTCATCTAAATCATAGACTTTAGCTTTATGTTGGTATGTTAACTTTGGAATATATATGGTTGTGACGATTGTAAACTTTGGTAATAGGATCATTATGGTTGTTTAACTTTAGTTAATATTCATTAGTTAATGTATGTTGGTAACTTTGGATTCTTATGGTTGTTTAATATCATTATGATGTTGTTTGTTAGTCATTAGGGATGTGATATTTGAGACGTGATTATTGATATAGATGTGCAACTAACATGTTTGCTTTCTGCTATTTGACAATTGCCTAAGAATACTTAGTTGGTTTTCTGCAAATACAACTTTTAAAAAAAAGCCAAAAATTTGTGGTGAAATTCGTCACAAAAAAGTAATGAAAATAAGGAAAAAAACCAACAAATTTGTGACGTACTTTGTAAAAAAAAAGTAAAAAACGTCGCAAGAAAATAGTTATATAAAAGGTTGTTGTAAAAAAATAAAAACTATAATAAAAAATAATTTCGACGGATTTTCGTCGCAAATTTCGTCGCAAAAAACATTTTTGTATTTTCTTTTCCAGCTTCGCAAAGTTCGTCACGGGTTCTTTTTTTGACAACGACCACTTTTTTCGAAATCGCCGGAAAACCGATTTTTCTTGTAGTGTGAGTGACCGAAGATTTTGGTGGCATTATGTTTGTTGTGTTTTTAAAATATGCTTGTAAATACATATAAAAAGCTAACTATATAAATGCCCCTTTTAGCATAATCCATGTATGTAACTATGTAAGTCACATGAGCAAACCTTTTATGTGCAAGTACCGACGGATCGAGCACTATAAAGGAGGGGGTTATGACCCCAACCCATATCAAGTCATTAGCACTAATATTAGTTTTTGACCACATCTTGAAAAAAAGAATGACTCCGTTGTAAATAGAGTTAGCATATCGTGTCCGACATGACACGAACACGATAAAACACAAATCTGTTAAGGTCAAACACGAAGACGAAACAATAACTAATCGTGTCAATTTTTTCAAACACGAAAACGACATGAAATTTAACAAGTTACAAGATAAGAAACTTGGTAAAAGACCTGTTAACAAAAATCCTAAATTAAAGTCATCGAACCTGTTAAAAACCTGCTAAGAAACTTGTTAAAGACACGATAAAAAACCTGATAAGAGACATGTTAACATGTTTTAACAGTTCTTCGTGTCTTAACAGATACCTTAGCTAGTTTCATTTAGTACATATATATATATAGAGAGAGAGTTGGGTTGTTACAGGAACTAAATAATTGTCGAGAACTAATCTTATCTATTGGATTCATTAGATCAAAGGTTAAAATCACTTAATGGCATTTATGTAATTATTGTGAATAAAAACTAATTTATAAATAAATTAAAACTGAGAAGGGGCATTATAGGAATATGAATATAGAATAAAACGGTTCATGCACGAATTATGGATTTTCGTTTCTTGTAAACCTTTTTAATCAATTAATTTAATGTTAGTTATAGGTTTTGTAGTTTTGTTTGACCATTACAACAAAATTTCGTTGACATGTACGTATACTAGTCTTCAGACCCGTCCGATGGACGGGTAGTTTCAATAAATAGCTTTTAACTTTCGTTTTAATACGTATATTTAGATTAGATTGTAGAATACATCGAACACATAAATTTTATTTCAACCAAATAAAAAACATATAATTAAAAAAAAACTATAAGGTGGAATGATGATAAATAAAATGCAAAGAATCCAATGAAATGAATACTGAAAATGGAGAAGGAAATAATGTCTTTAATGAACTGATCAAGCTTAATTTTGAACAGCCTTGATATAATGTCTATGTTGTACATATTCTAGTAGGTGGAGTGCTAACGGCTGATAAGATAAAAGTTGAGAAATGAAGTAATCGGAATAATACAGTTAGCAGAGAAGTATAATGACAGTTAATTGCAAATCTAATCTAATATCTAACAAAAAGGATCATGAACGATCAATTAACATACCGTTAGATGGTATCCTTGTACGAACATTACGAACAGGAGGTTGATCATCCGTAACGATTTGATGCAGTTGTGGAGTCTCGGCTCTCCTCATTATCTTTAGAGTCAAAATGTTTTTTCTTATCTTTCTCGCGGTTGCAGCTGTTTGTTTCTCGCGGTGTCCTCAGTATTTTGTTCAAGGAATTGGTTGAATTGATCAACATAGGCATCCCAAAGTGTGCAGTCAATTTGCATACCACTAAACAAATGATAAGAAAGTCAATGTTAATGCACAATACATAATGGATACACAACGGATGATTACATATAAAAAAATTGGAGATTGAGATGTACTCTGAATCTTCAAGCCTTAGTACTCGTCTTTTGTTGTTTTTGTTATTTGCATATATACGGCCTTAGCAGCTTACTGGCATGAGAAGATGGGAAAATGTGATTTTATTGCATATCAAGTATAATATTCTGCCTTCATCCTCCTTTTGATGCAAAACAAAAGCTCACACACTTTAGAAAGAAAACTAATATGCATAAGCCTTAAATTGCTTTTCAAAACACATGACAAATCCTTTTTAAGATGACATAGCTTTTTGCAGTTTTAGACTTTTAGTTGATAAAGTAAATTCATCTATAGATAGTAAAATTCGTAGCCTATAATATAGTGTTGTAGGAATACACTAAATTTAACCCCTTTGGCTGATGTGTGCTGACTGTCAACACCTTTAACCGATATTCTTAAAGAAGGACCCTTTGTCCCCATGAATGCCTCCACTGTTGTCAGAAATGCCGATGGGACTCCTAGGGTATCACCCAAGGAGAAGGATCATTGGTCTGAGGAAGATCATAGGCTGGTAGACCTTGATACCAAGCTACAAAATATGATCTTGTATGCTATTCCTGAAACTCTTATGCCCACCCTTGTTTTACTTGAAAATTCAAAATTAATGTGGGAGGAACTCATAACACAGTTTGAAGGCACTTCTGAGACAATTGTCACAAGAAAAGTTGCTTTAAATAAAAGATATGAGTCTTTTTTTGCTATCCCTGGTGAAACTTTAACTCAGACATACATCAGATTTACTAATCTGGTAAATCAATTGAAAGCCCTGGGTGTAACTAAAGACAAAGAAAATTTTGTTAGAAAAGTTTTGTGACATCTTACCTTCTAAATGGGAAAACTTGATCTTGGTTTTAAGACAAGGAAAAACCTTGCACAGTCACACTCTTGCTTCCCTATATGGAGCCTTCAGATATACTGAAGAGAACAAAGCTGAGAGAGCTGTGGCTGAGCAAGATGCCAAAAATCATGCTTCTACCAGTTCAGTCATGGTTCAGAATTCTGAGCCACATGGGACTGCTCTACTATCTTCTGAGAGTGATCATTCTGACTCGATGAAGAAGATGGTCTCTGAAATGTTAAAAACTGGTATTTCTGGTAATGTAACTCATAGTTGTGATGAGGATGACAATGATGATCTGGTTGCCATGCTGGCTAAAACGTTCAATCGTTTTAAGGCCAAATCTAATTGATCTGGCAAACCATTTGCTTCCAGCGCTTCTATTGATAAGTCTAATCTTGAATGCTTTAAGTGTGGCAAGAAAGGACATTTCATGAAGGAATGCAGATCTAGTCAGCCTTCATCATCACAATCTGCCCCTAATCATTCTATTTTTCAGAAACCTGATGACAGCTATAAGGCTAAGTACAAGAAGCTAAAAGCCCAAATAGCTCTCATGGCTCAAAACAACTCAAGCAATAATAGTTGTATGATTGCCAAGACTGAAAAATGGGAAGAATCTGATGAATCATCTGATGATGAGGAAGAAGTTAGGGATATGTGTTTCATGGCACGTGAAGATCAAGGTCATTTGGTCAAGTCTGATGTTGAATCTGGTCGATGGGTGGATATAGTCATGAAAAAGGTTAGTGACTTTGGTTTTGAAAGTAATGAGGAACAAAAACTGGACCTTTTGGTTCTTTTAGAGGCATTTCATTTGTCGAAACTGTGCGTTCAGAAAGCCTAAAAATGTTTGAAAATAACACTTCTGAACTGAACGCCAGTCAGGCCAGACTAAAAGAGCTGAAAGATGTTCATTTGGATTTAAAAAGTTATCAGTCTATGGTTGCCACTTTAGAGTTGGAAAAAGAAGAATTAAAAACCATCCTTGAAAAAGAACAAAAATAATTAAATCTTGGATGAAAGCACCAAAACCAGATGCTGCAATTAAAATACTTTTGCAACTCAAAGAACAGCATATGAATCTGGTGATCTTCATTTGGCATCTATAATCACTGATTTAGATGCACTTCCAAAGGAAATAAAACCAGAAATTATTTTTCCTAAAGTTGGCAAACAGAAAACTGTGACTGATAAGGCCCAGGGACAATCTGAGGATAAATCTGAAACAACTCAGACATCTGTTTCAGAAAAGAAGGCTAAAACCAAAAATCCATCCCCTCAGACTTCATCTAAGGTTCCAAAAGGCCAAAAGAAGAAGAAAATTATCTCCCCCACTAAGCCTTCTACCTCAGATTCAGGTAAGGCTCAGGTGTCTAATGAAGAATCAATTTTGTTAAGGTTAGAGAGTCAATTTCAGTTATTGGCTAGACAAGTGCAGAGTTGTAATGCACGTTTAAAAAATGTTGAAACTTCCTCTTCAACCTAAACAAAATGCAAAACCTTTTTCTCA
>CM067173.1:127619656-127682156 GCA_034093135.1 Erigeron breviscapus
GATGGGTACCAGATTGATGTTCAGTACGTCTCACCATCCTCAGACTGATGGACAGACTGAAGTCACAACAGAACAATTGGTATGTTATTAAGAACACTGGTGAAAAAGACACTGAAGGATTGGGATCTGAAGCTTGCTCATGCTGAGTTTGCTTTCAACAGAGCTCCAAATTATTCAACCAGTAAATCCCCGTTTGAAATTTGTTATGGTGTCAATCCACTGACTCCCATTGATTTAATTCCATTTTGGATTGAACCAAAAGCAAGTATTGAAGCTGAAACCAGAGCAAAAGAAATCAAGAAGATTCATGAAGAAGGGAAGGCCAGAATCGAGAAAGCGAATGCAAGTTACAAGGCCAGGGCAAACAAGAATAGAAAGCAGTCCAGTTTTGCTCCAGGTGATCTAGTTTGGGTATACCTCAGAAAAGAAAGATTTCCAGCAAGAAGGAAGAACAAGTTTCTAGAGCTGAAGGACCATTCAAGATTCTGGAGAGATATGGTAATAATGCATACAAGGTTGAATTACCTGGAGATATGTCAGTTTCAAGTACTTTTAATGTCGGGGATCTTATGCCTTATCTGGAAGATGAGTACCTCGAGGACTTGAGGACAAGTCCTTTCTTAGAGGAGGAGATTGATGTGGGAGTGTCCAGGTTCACTGAACTGAATGACACCAGTGAACTGGAGAAGTCAACTGAACTGAAGGGTAGAACTGAACGAATAATGCCATCTGAGCAGGCCATGCTAATCCTGCCAGCAATAGCCCATTTCAGACAAGTGTTCACTGAACCAATCCAGTCACCAGTGGTAACACTCCTCCAGTGGAAAGAGTCTCTAGTGACAACCAGTAGTGATCCACCAGTGAAGTTCTCCACTGAAGCACTCCAGTGACCAGCTCCAGTCTAGTCTCCAGATGGATGCTCCAGATTTAAGTCTCCAGTGGAAGCTCCAGATTTACGTTCCAGTTATCATTAATAAAGATTGTTCCAGTCACGTGTTTGTGGACCCAATAAAGAAGGAATGACAGCTGTCAAAGAAGATAAGGGAGGAGCGTGTGACAACGTTAATCCTAACGGTTTGTGGGCCCTTGTGCAGAAGGAATCTTTCTAGAAGCTTTGTCTGTCCATTTCCCATTGGTTGATAATTAGTGGCTGTCCTTAGCACATGACAGCTTTTTGATTATTTTATTGTATTTCGTTATCTCCTAGGTAGTAGCATGTGGCTATAAATAGAGGTTTTATTTCCCTTTGTAAAGTAGTTGATATTGAATGAAATTAATAGAGCAGCCTCTATTTCTTATCCAAAAATCTTCATTTACCTTTATGGATCTTTGATCTTGGTGGTTTGAAGTGATCCCTTTATCTATATTTGTGGTGGTTCGTCCTTTATCAAATATTGTGGTGAGGTCTAAATCTTCGGTTTCCTTTATCTGTAATCGTGGTGGCTAGACCTTTATCGATTATAGTGGTGGGGCGGAGTGTTTCCTTTATCCTTGATTCCGGTGGCTTGGCCTTTACGAATCTTGGTGGTGGATTCTTTTATCTATCATTTTTTTTATAGTCTTGTTTTTTGTTTATTTCATATAAAATCCAGAAAATACCAAAAATAGTCTTCCGCTGTCATTTGCCGCGTGATTTACGCATCACGTATCATACGCCTTTTGAATGTCAACTTTAAATGCTGCTCTAGGCGGTCTAAAATCAACATATTAATAGGTAACAGCAACAAGACAAGATCAAAATGAAAACATGTTTGTACCTATGACTTGTGAGAGATGACAGACGTACTCAGTTACCTAAATTAAGAAATTTCCCTCAATGGTACATGATTCCTCATCCCACATCCTCGTCCTTTAAAAAACCAGATCATCCAACACTTGCTATCGATTAAAAGTACATAATCAATCAGATAGCTTGAAATTGACTGGGGTATAAATAAGACCTTTTGTCCAGGCTTCAAGCCTAATTTCAAAGAAAGAAAATGTTCACGTCTCCTAATGCTCCACTTACTAATCTGTTGACCCATTAGCAATATAGTGGCCCTAACAGCAGCCCCGAAAGACACTCCTAAACCCCGACCAACAACCTAAACAATAACCATGAAAGTAGGCAAGCATCAGCTATAATGTGAGCCCATATAGAACCGAACAACACTTAACAGAACAAACATTTAGTATTACACCCAAATAAGCTTATCTGGAAAGGTATGGGGATTACATCTAAGATGATACATATGATTTGGGATAGCAGGAAAAAAACTAGTGAGCATAGATATACTATAAGTGCTTTTCAAAATAACATACCTAGCCTCTATTATGGGATTTCTATTCTTCTTGCTGCATAACACCTGAAAAGAGTTTGTTAATCTATGAGAAAATTATAAATTTAAGAAAGTAAATTAGGAGTGAAAAAAAATAGCAGCAGACCTTACTCTTTTTCTAATTCAAACTTAACCAATATACCTTTAAATATGGATAAATGGATCTATTTTATGGCAAAAAATAAATAAATTCCAAAACAATAAAATTATATTGATAATCTTCCATATCACTTTATCAAAAACATATAGAGTACAAAGGGCTAAATAGAAGATTTCTTTTATACCTCTGTTTGGTCTAGGTGTTCGTGCTTCTTGTCGTAGAGAGAACATCGAATTAAGGTCCCAGGTTGAAGAACTTAGTCATACAGTTACCTAGTTAAGAGCAGAAAAGAATGGATCAGGGAATCATTCTAGTGTTCCAGCTTCTACATCACAACATCTCACTATTGTAGCCAATGGACCTCAACCTTTACGGGTATGTTTCTATTGTGTATGTTACTTATGTTATCTTTCTTTTCTATAGCAACATTTACATTACTCACGTAGTGCATACAATAAGATAACTATTGAAATTACATAACTAGGGTTAGGATTTTGTTTAGTGGTAGCAAAATGGGTATGAGTTTGGCTGGATTAGAACATTTTTTGTTCATCGTTGTTATATTTCTTTAAATAACATATCAATATTGTTTTGGTAGCTTTGAATTTGTGGTAGAAGAATAAAACTATATTTTCACAATACATAGTATCCATTCAAGCATGAATATAAGACATAAACCATTTAAGCAGTGTGTCATACTTTTGGAGAGTGATCAGATCATGAACCTTCAAAGCTTGAGCGGTAAAAGTATGCTTGAGCGGTAAAGTAAGCTTGAGTGGTAAAAGTAATCTATTGTTAATCATAAGCATATCAGCTAGAATGAATGATATTAATATATCACTATACTTCTCAAGAGTCATTTACTCATTTACATTGACATGTATGAGGAACAAAAGTGGCCAGTTTTAGGATAGATCACTGAATGACAATAGGATCAATGTACAAATAATATATTGTCTACAGTTCATTATGTTGCTTAATTTTTTACTTGTATACTATAGTATAACATATTAATCATCTATATTTGGGACTCACAGTAGGAAACCAAATCAGATTGTGTACAATGCATCGGGTTTGATTTTTTAATGAGTTGGCCTGGATACGGATCAGAAAATTAAGGCCCATGGACGGGGTTGTGTTTTAAATGGTTACTTCAGGTTGGGGCTTTTTTTGGGCCAACATACATTGTGATCACCCCTAGTTACATTGCTTGTGTTTTCTTTTTTTTTATAGAATTTTTTGTCCATGTAAGCCAATATACTACAAACTTTTTGTTGCTCTTTTATTTTATGGAAACATTTACATTACTTATGTTATCTCTTTTTTGATAAATGTGGACCAAACTGATATCTAGGTTGGAGATGAAGTTTTTCTTAAAAGCATTCTAAACTTTGAGGTTGTAGCGAGAGGAAGGGTAAATAGCTTGGATCCAAATCAGCAAGTTGGGGGCAAAGAAATTGGGCGTGATTGGTGTGAGGTATATATTGAAGTAGCTGTGAAAAGAGATGAAAGTTTGATTAGACCATATGGGTCATTAGACACAATTGATCATGCTGTTGGTGCATCTATCGCATGGCCATGTTCTTTAATTTCGGGATGTCATCATTTTTGAACTTTTGATGTTATTAAGTTTATAACACGAAGCTTTAAGCTTATATATGGATGATAAATTTGTAGGTGGTTTGTCACGAGTGAGAAGGATGCATGATGCTTGTAACACCCCAAATTTTAAGGTAAAAGAAAATTAACCCTTTTAATAGTTTTGACATTTAATTAATTTCCTAGTATTTTATTTTGAGATAAGGGTTAATTTAGTTGGAACTTTAGTGGCTAGCGGGTATAATACCCACTAAATATTGAAAGAAAACGTGGCCTGATGGATAGATAGTCCAGCCACTTGAGTTGATGACTCATATTATCATCTACACCTTTTTCTTCCAAATTCCTTCTCAAATCTTCTAATCTCCATGCAAAGATTGTGGCAATTTCTTCCTCCTAATATCCCCTCAAATCCAATTAACTAATTCATTCAAATAATAAGCCAAGTGAGGGTTTGTTTTGTTTGGGGGAGGCCGAAATTATCAAGGAAGAAAGGAAGAAAATCTGGAAATTTCAATTGTGTTGTTGTTCTTTGAGGTAAGGTTTCTCCAAATCATTTAATTGCAAATTTTAGGGTTCTTGATTTTGAAGTTAGGGTTCTTGGCTAGTAAAATTGGGAATTTTGGTATTTTGGGATTTTGATAAAGAACCCTAATGATTAAAAGGAGAAACTTGGGGTTAATGCAAATGAGTTTTTGATGAACCCCCAAAGTAATAAACGTTATGTTTTGGGTGTTTGGCTAAGTTTGTGTTATGAAGTTGATTATGGAATTTTGCTAAAATGATTTGTGAAGCCAAACACCATATTATAGAATGCATGTTGAATTCTAGTTGATGATTGTGAAATAGTTGAGTTCATAGAACTCATAGTTATATGTATTGTATTATGTATAGGTGGTGAAGATCATCTAGTTGAGCCTATAGCCAAGTTTAAGGTGAGTGTATATGCATATAATCATGTTCTTGTTATTTGGGGTCATAGGTGGGTAAATTCCTATGATCCATTTGATTATTGAGCTAGTAGGTGGGTAAATTCCTACTAGCCAAATTGTGATTTAGGGTTAGTAGGTGGGTAAATTCCTACTAATCCATTTGTGATTATTGCTAGTAGGTGGGTAAATTCCTACTAGCATATTTGTTATTAGGGTTAGTAGGTGGGTAAATTCCTACTAATCCATTTGTGATTATGCTAGTAGGTGGGTAAATTCCTACTAGCATGTTTCCATGGCCATGTGAAAATGATTAGTGAGCTAGTAGGTGGGTAAATTCCTACTAGCCAAGTTGTTTGAAAGAGCTAGTAGGTGGGTAAATTCCTACTAGCCAAATTGATTGTTATGATTGGAATGGCTATCATTGATAGGCTATATGTGGTGCTTGATGCACATTGCTATGGTAACTTGATTATGATTATATGTATATGCATTCACTAAGCGTTGCTTATGTTTTAGTTGTTTAACTCTTTTATAGGAGTTGGTAGTAGCAAGGGTAAATATTTGAGCAAGCGAAGTTGGATTGAAGCTTTGGATAATCTAGATGGTTGACATCTTGGGTAATTTTGGTAGTTCATCCCTTATGACCAATTCGGCTCTGGGTACAAGTTTGTTTTGGTTGAACAAGTCTCTTTTGATTGTAAAATCTGCAGGAAAGCAAAGTTCTTGGTCATTTGGAGTGTCTATGGTCATAACTTGGAAAATTAGGTCATTTTTAGGTCAAATGACCCGTTTGTTGGTACTTATCGTTTTTGGTACAAAACTATGGTGTAAGTATTACATTTTATGTCCATTACTATTTTGAAGCTTGAAATGTGCTGATTTGAAAGTTGGTTTTGAATTGGAATGTTATAAGTTAATCTAAGTGTCAAATGAAGTTTTGGTTTGCTGATCTGGGTGCCACTGCGGCGCAGTGAGGTCTCAGACCTCTCACTGCGGCGCAGTGGAGATCTTCTGGTCCGGGGAGCATTTGCTCCCACTGCGGCGCAGTGGGGGAATGTACCCTCCCACTGCGGCGCAGTGGGATATCACTGTAAAAAAAAAAAAAAAAAAATTTATTAAAACTTTTGTATTCTTTTATTAAATGAAGTTTGGGTCGTTACATTTTTGGTATCAGAGCCATGGTTCAAGGGATTTAGGTATTCGATCTTTGCGAATAGGATGCCTAGACTTGAACCATTGGATTGACTTTGACCTTAGGATTGGGGTGTTCACGTTTGAAAGTGGAAATGGTTAGTAAGATTGATTTAAAATGAAATAGTTTATGAGCTTGATAGAGCCGGCCTATTACTGGTCATAAGCTATTACATTGTAAATCAAACTTACTAAATATGGAAATGATCAAATGTGAGCATTTGGGGTATTAGAGACTAAGTTGTGAATTGAATTATGATATTGATGGCTTGAATAAATTCTCTCGATATGAGTCCAACGTTTGTTGAAATTGACCTAGAGTCGTAGTGCACGATTGATGTGATGTGAATTATTAAATGATGGTAAGAATGTGATTATCTCTGTATAATCGTAATTGTTTGAATAATATGATATCGTGATAGTAGAGACTGGAATGGAAGGTAAGAAAGGAAAAGACAGAATGAAAGTGAAGCCGAATCAATCTTAGAAATAATGCCTAATGTTGAGTTTATGAATGACTAGAATAATATGAAGGTGAAAGGTATTGTCTAACTGTAGCTTATATCGTTAGTTCAATAATAATAATTAATTTAGCAATCGAGTAATAGAATATAAATGGTTTGACTGAATTGAATGGAGTTATATTATGATGTGATTTAGGGTATTGCTTATGGAAGGGGTATTCTCATGATGGTGGTCTAGAAATGCATGATAAATATTGTCATCTGTATGCGTGTGTATTGTGGTTATTTGGGCTAGAGTGAGTTGTATCAAATGATTGATTGCCAAAGGGAAAATTTCTAATGTAACAAGTAATTGGCTGAACTTGTTTTCCAACCTCCTTGATCAAAGGCTATGTACAAATTGGTGAGTTCATAAATTGGTTTGTTTAATGATAAGGATGATAGGCAGACGGTATTGAACAAGATTTACATTTTAAATGTGGAGTAAGCCTCATTAGAGAGGTGCTTTAGCCTGAAGAAGTACATGGTTAAGGTTAAGAGAAGTTGCAGGTATGTATTACTTGTTGATTATACGTTTACTTGTAGACAGGAAGTGGATCCAGTATGTCTTTATGTTTTCCTTGAGTTAAATTTCACGTTGGAGTCATAGTGCATTTAGTCTGCTTAGATATATTCCCGAAGCCAATATTGTCACTAGTTTGATTTTATGAGATATAAATTTACCGTGGAGTTGATGATGTTAGCAAATTGTTGGAACTTAGTCAGTTGATGATGGTAGGTTAAACGGTTCCATTTATTAAACGGTAATGAAGAGTGGTGTGAAATTTTTTTTTGAGAATGTATTACTGTAAGATAATTAAGGGTGTAGAGTTTTTACAGGGTGAAGTTGAATTTTTAAAGAAATGTAGCCATGAAACAAATTGGTTGAACTGACTTTTGCGAAGTTAAATGATGTAAAAATTTAAATAAGGAAGTAAGTTATATCAGAGATATCGAATTAAGTGATCATGAAGATCATGAGGAATTAAGAATATTATTAACTAGTTATTGGTAAATTGGCAAAAATGATATGGAAAGAGAATGTAATAGATTTAGGATTGAAAGAACCTTAACTATTAAATTAAGGAGATAGTTATTATAAATATTATGTACCCTTATTGTTAAGAAGCATAAAATGTGAAATTACAAAATCCTATTGCAGTTATAACGTGACTATCGAATTGAATTAAGTCAAAAGGTATAAAGAATGTCTTGGTGAAGAAATTACAATAGAAAAATGGAAAGTAAGTAAAGGTGAGATGGTTAGAGGAAAATACTTGTAAGATGAGGTAGCAGTAACAAGTATGTAAATAATGATGATAATGTTTATGGATAATGTTATGACTTGAAGTGATAGTCGGGTTGTTTATAAATATGTAGATAATGATGATAATGCTTATGGAGTAGGTTATGACGTTAAGTGATAGTTGGATTATTCGGTGTGGTGAACGAATTTACTAAAGTATTTTCTGATGTGGTGTCGGGTCTTTTCTCGATAGACGGATGAAAACTTAAAATAAATCTCACTGAGGGTGTTACACCCATGGCAAAAGCCCTATAGTGTATTGTTCACAATTAAGATACCAGAATTGATGGACTAATTTCAGGAACTTCTGGATAAGGACTTTATTTGTCCAAGTAGTTTCCCTTGGGATGCTTCCGCTTTAGTTGTTAAAAAGAATGATGAAAATATTTAAGTGTATATCGTTTGTTATTACCATAATCAAAGATGTTTATTGAGATGAAGTGAAACTCTCAAGTCGTTGAGATGAGTACAACGAGATCTATTATGTGGAAATAGCATGGAACTTGCCGAATGTGAGTCGTTTTATTTAATTGTAGTAGCATTATGATCATGTCATAGTGGGGACTATTGTAATATTTGATAAAAGTTTTAGTTGATGAATGGATACTGATCCTCGAGTGAATCTTGAGGACTTATAAAGTTTAAACAGCTAGTTGGTAACAACTGAGTTCTTAGCGATTTTGTGATGACGGTAGATGTGTAAAAAGAGAATGTGAATGAGTCTGAAATTGAGTGGTATACATTGATGCAACGATTATTGGATTGATGACGATCATTTGATAAAGATGTTATAATATGATAGTGCGAGATATATACAATTGCATGATTGAAGTTGGTAAGGTAGCAAAACATGTGGCATTACAAAAACTGGTGTAAGACCATAGGGTAGAGAAACCCGTAGCATCACTATTGTGGGTGTAAGACCATAGGGTAGAGAAACTCGTGGCATCATTATTGTGGGTGTAGGACCATTGGGTAGTGAAACCCATGGCATCATTATTGTCGTTGTAAGACCACTGGGTATTGAGACTTATGGCATTATGATTGTTGGTTTAAGACCACTGGGTACTGAGGCCGTGGCATTTAATTGTTAGTATTGAGAAATTTTTGAGAAAGTTTTAACTATTGCCAAATTCATTAAAGACCATTGAGTTATGGTTAAAGTTGTTGTTATATGACAAGATGAGTTAGACATGGATCAGCGGTGTGACTAACTCCGCACAAGAGGCTAGGATAGTTGATTAATATAATAGCATGAAGATGTTGGTTTTGTTTTTTTTTAGATTGTTTATGTGATTGTCGTGCTATACATCTAATGAACCGAGTATGTTGATCGGTATTGGATGATTTTGATTACTGTTGTAGTGGAAATGTTTTAATTTGTGCAAGGGTTTTTAGAAGGGATATTTTTAATTAACCCGTGAGTTTTAGGAGATAATAAGGAATTATCTCAAGGGTTGAATATATTTAGTAAATCCCTTAAGTGTGGGGATAAGAAATGAAGAACTAGGAATAAATACGGGATTAGTTTTGAGACGATTAGTGAAAATCTCTACGAATGTATGAGATTCAAAAGCCCTTGTCATTAAGGATTCATGAATCTTCAAATCATTAAACGGAAGGGTTTTAAGAGCCCCGAAACAAAAAGAATAGTGATCAGGTTGAATGGAATGACAAGGATAAATGATAAATTTTTGATGTTGTCGTAATAAGTGATAATGACATATCTATACAGAAAATTTAGTGGTGGCTTGACTATATACCGAATTGAGAAGTTGAGTTAAAGTAAGAAAGTAACAAAAAGTTGAAATACTTGGAGTTTTGAGATTGTGGATTATAGTAAGGATCACGAGGACGTGATCCGAAATGAGTTGGGGAGATTTGTAACACCCCAAAAATATAAAAGATAATTAACCCTTATTATAGTTTTAACATTTATTTAATTTCCTAGTATTTTGTTTTGAGATAAGGGGTTAATTTAGTTGGAACTTTAGTGGCTAGCGGGTATAATACCCACTAAATATTGAAAGAAAACGTGGCTTATGGATAGATAGTCCAGCCACTTGAGTTTATGACTCATACTATCACCTACACTATTTCTTCCAAATTCCTTCTCAAATCTTCTAGTTTCCATGCAAAGATTGTGGCAATTTCTTCCTCCTAATATCCCCTCAAATCCAATTAACTAATTCATTCAAATAATAAGCCAAGTGAGGGCTTGTGGTGGTTTAGTGGGGGCCGAATTTATCAAGGAAGAAAGGGAGGAAATTGGAGTTTTCAATTGTGTTGTTGTTCTTTGAGGTAAGGTTTCTCCAAATCATTTAATTGAAATTTTAGGGTTCTTGATTTTGAAATTAGGGTTCTTGGCTAGTAAAATTGGGAATTTTGGTATTTTGGGATTTTAAATAAAGAACCCTAATGTAATTAAAAGGAGAAATTTGGGGTTAATGCAAATGAGTTTTATGATGAACCCCATAGTGATAAACATATATTTTTGGGTGTTTGGCTAGAATTTATGTTATGAAGATTGATTATGGAATGTGTTGCTGAAATGATTTGTGAAGCCAAACACCATAATGATAGAGTTTATGTTGAATTCTAGTTGATGATTGTGAAATAGATGAGTTTATAGAACTCATAGTTATATGTATTGTATTATGTATAGGTGGTGAAGATCATCTAGTTGAGCCTAGTAGCCAAATAGAAGGTGAGTGCATATACACATATTCATATTCATATTGATAGAGGTCATAGGTGGGTAATTCCTATGACCCATTTGATTATTGAGCTATTATGTGGGTAAATTCCTACTAGCCAAATTGTGATTTAGGGTTAGTAGGTGGGTAAATTCCTACTAACCCATTTGTGATTATTGCTAGTAGGTGGGTAAATTCCTACTAGCATATTTGTTATTAGGGTTAGTAGGTGGGTAAATTCCTACTAATCCATTTGTGATTATAGCTAGTAGGTGGGTAAATTCCTACTAGCATGTTTCCATGGCCATGTGAAAATGATTGAGTGAGCTAGTAGGTGGGTAAATTCCTACTAGCCAAGTTGTTTGAAAGAGCTAGTAGGTGGGTAAATTCCTACTAGCCAAATTGTTGATTGTTATGTTTGGAATGGCTATCATTGATAGGCTATATGTGGTGCTTGATGCACATTGCTATGGTAACTTGATTATGATTATATGTATATGCATTCACTAAGCGTTGCTTATGTTTTAGTTGTTTAACTCTTTTATAGGAGTTGGTAGTAGCAAGGGTAAATATTTGAGCAAGCGAAGTTGGATTGAAGCTTTGGATAATCTAGATGGTTGACATCTTGGGTAATTTTGGTAGTTCATCCCTTATGACCAACTTGGCTCTTGGTACAAGTTTGTTTTGGTTGAACAAGTCTCTTTTGATTGTAAAATCTGCAGGAAAGCAAAGTTCTTGGTCATTTGGAGTGTCTATGGTCATAACTTGGAAAATTAGGTCATTTTTAGGTCAAATGACCCGTTTGTTGGTACTTATCGTTTTTGGTACAAAACTATGGTGTAAGTATTACATTTTATGTCCATTACTATTTTGAAGCTTGAAATGTGCTGATTTGAAAGTTGGTTTTGAATTGGAATGTTATAAGTTAATCTAAGTGTCAAATGAAGTTTTGGTTTGCTGATCTGGGTGCCACTGCGGCGCAGTGAGGTCTCAGACCTCTCACTGCGGCGCAGTGGAGATCTTCTGGTCCGGGGAGCATTTGCTCCCACTGCGGCGCAGTGGGGGAATGTACCCTCCCACTGCGGCGCAGTGGGATATCACTGTAAAAAAAAAAAAAAAAAAAAAAAATTTATTAAAACTTTTGTATTCTTTTATTAAATGAAGTTTGGTTGTTACATTTTTGGTATCAGAGCCATGGTTCAAGGGATTTAGGTATTCGATCTTTGCGAATAGGATGCCTAGACTTGAACCATTGGATTGACTTTGACCTTAGGATTGGGGTGTTCACGTTTGAAAGTGGAAATGGTTAGTAAGATTGATTTAAAATGAAATAGTTTATGAGCTTAATAGAGCCGGCCTATTATTGGTCATAAGCTATTACATTCTAAATCAAACTTACTAAATATGGAAATGATCAAATGTGAGCATTTGGGGTATTAGAGACTAAGTTGTGAATTGAATTATGATATTGATGGCTTGAATAAATTCTCTCGATATGAGTCCAACGTTTGTTGAAATTGACCTAGAGTCGTAGTGCACGATTGATGTGATGTGAATTATTAAATGATGGTAAGAATGTGATTATCTCTGTATAATCGTAATTGTTTGAATAATATGATATCGTGATAGTAGAGACTGGAATGGAAGGTAAGAAAGGAAAAGACAGAATGAAAGTGAAGCCGAATCAATCTTAGAAATAATGCCTAATGTTGAGTTTATGAATGACTAGAATAATATGAAGGTGAAAGGTATTGTCTAACTGTAGCTTATATCGTTAGTTCAATAATAATAATTAATTTAGCAATCGAGTAATAGAATATAAATGGTTTGACTGAATTGAATGGAGTTATATTATGATGTGCTTTAGGGTATTGCTTATGCAAGGGATATTCTCGATGATGGTGGTCTAGAAATGCATGATAAATATTGTCATCTGTATGCGTGATGTATTGTGGTTATTTGGGCTAGAGTGAGTTGTATCAAATGATTGATTGCCAAAGGGAAAATTTCTAATGTAACAAGTAATTGGCTGAACTTGTTTTCCAACCTCCTTGATCAAAGGCTATGTACAAATTGGTGAGTTCATAAATTGGTTTGTTTAATGATAAGGATGATAGGCAGACGGTATTGAACAAGATTTACATTTTAAATGTGGAGTAAGCCTCATTAGAGAGGTGCTTTAGCCTGAAGAGTACATGGTTAAGGTTAAGAGAAGTTGCAGGTATGTATTACTTGTTGATTATACGTTTACTTGTAGACAGGAAGTGGATCCAGTATGTCTTTATGTTTTCCTTGAGTTAAATTTCACGTTGGAGTCATAGTGCATTTAGTCTGCTTAGATATATTCCCGAAGCCAATATTGTCACTAGTTTGATTTTATGAGATATAAATTTACCGTGGAGTTGATGATGTTAGCAAATTGTAGAACTTAAGTCAGTTGATGATGGTAGGTTAAACGGTTCCATTTATTAAACGGTAATGAAGAGTGGTGTGAAAATTTTTTTTTTTGTGAATGTATTACTGTAAGATAATTAAGGGTGTAGAGTTTTTACAGGGTGAAGTTGAATTTTTAAAGAAATGTAGCCATGAAACAAATTGGTTGAACTGACTTTTGCGAAGTTAAATGATGTAAAAATTTAAATAAGGAAGTAAGTTATATCAGAGATATCGAATTAAGTGATCATGAAGATCATGAGGAATTAAGAATATTATTAACTAGTTATTGGTAAATTGGCAAAAATGATATGGAAAGAGAATGTAATAGATTTAGGATTGAAAGAACCTTAACTATTAAATTAAGGAGATAGTTATTATAAATATTATGTACCCTTATTGTTAAGAAGCATAAAATGTGAAATTACAAAATCCTATTGCAGTTATAACGTGACTATCGAATTGAATTAAGTCAAAAGGTATAAAGAATGTCTTGGTGAAGAAATTACAATAGAAAAATGGAAAGTAAGTAAAGGTGAGATGGTTAGAGGAAAATACTTGTAAGATGAGGTAGCAGTAACAAGTATGTAAATAATGATGATAATGTTTATGGATAATGTTATGACTTGAAGTGATAGTGGGTTGTTTATAAATAAACAAGTATGTAGATAATGATGATAATGCTTATGGAGTAGGTTATGACGTTAAGTGATAGTTGGATTATTCGGCATGGTGAACGAATTTACTAAAGTATTTTCTGATGTGGTGTCGGGTCTTTTCTCGATAGACGGATGAAAACTTAAAATAAATCTCACTGAGGGTGTTACACCCATGGCAAAAGCCCTATAGTGTATTGTTCACAATTAAGATACCAGAATTGATGGACTAATTTCAGGAACTTCTGGATAAGGACTTTATTTGTCCAAGTAGTTTCCCTTGGGATGCTTCCGCTTTAGTTGTTAAAAAGAATGATGAAAATATTTAAGTGTATATCGTTTGTTATTACCATAATCAAAGATGTTTATTGAGATGAAGTGAAACTCTCAAGTCGTTGAGATGAGTACAACGAGATCTATTATGTGGAAATAGCATGGAACTTGCCGAATGTGAGTCGTTTTATTTAATTGTAGTAGCATTATGATCATGTCATAGTGGGGACTATTGTAATATTTGATAAAAGTTTTAGTTGATGAATGGATACTGATCCTCGAGTGAATCTTGAGGACTTATAAAGTTTAAACAGCTAGTTGGTAACAACTGAGTTCTTAGCGATTTTGTGATGACGGTAGATGTGTAAAAAGAGAATGTGAATGAGTCTGAAATTGAGTGGTATACATTGATGCAACGATTATTGGATTGATGACGATCATTTGATAAAGATGTTATAATATGATAGTGCGAGATATATACAATTGCATGATTGAAGTTGGTAAGGTAGCAAAACATGTGGCATTACAAAAACTGGTGTAAGACCATAGGGTAGAGAAACCCGTAGCATCACTATTGTGGGTGTAAGACCATAGGGTAGAGAAACTCGTGGCATCATTATTGTGGGTGTAGGACCATTGGGTAGTGAAACCCATGGCATCATTATTGTCGTTGTAAGACCACTGGGTATTGAGACTTATGGCATTATGATTGTTGGTTTAAGACCACTGGGTACTGAGGCCGTGGCATTTAATTGTTAGTATTGAGAAATTTTTGAGAAAGTTTTAACTATTGCCAAATTCATTAAAGACCATTGAGTTATGGTTAAAGTTGTTGTTATATGACAAGATGAGTTAGACATGGATCAGCGGTGTGACTAACTCCGCACAAGAGGCTAGGATAGTTGATTAATATAATAGCATGAAGATGTTGGTTTTGTTTTTTTTAGATTGTTTATGTGATTGTCGTGCTATACATCTAATGAACCGAGTATGTTGATCGGTATTGGATGATTTTGATTACTGTTGTAGTGGAAATGTTTTAATTTGTGCAAGGGTTTTTAGAAGGGATATTTTTAATTAACCCGTGAGTTTTAGGAGATAATAAGGAATTATCTCAAGGGTTGAATATATTTAGTAAATCCCTTAAGTGTGGGGATAAGAAATGAAGAACTAGGAATAAATACGGGATTAGTTTTGAGACGATTAGTGAAAATCTCTACGAATGTATGAGATTCAAAAGCCCTTGTCATTAAGGATTCATGAATCTTCAAATCAGTAAACGGAAGGGTTTTAAGAGCCCCGAAACAAAAAGAATAGTGATCAGGTTGAATGGAATGACAAGGATAAATGATAAATTTTTGATGTTGTCGTAATAAGTGATAATGACATATCTATACAGAAGATTTAGTGGTGGCTTGACTATATACCGAATTGAGAAGTTGAGTTAAAGTAAGAAAGTAACAAAAAGTTGAAATACTTGGAGTTTTGGGATTGTGGATTATAGTAGGGATCACGAGGACGTGATCCGAAATGAGTTGGGGAGATTTGTAACACCCCGTTATTTTAAGGTAATAGAAAATTAACCCTTTTTATAGTTTTAGCATTAAATTAATTTCCTAGTATTTTATTTTGAGAAAAGGGGTTAATTTAGTTGGAACTTTGGTGGCTAGCGGGTATAATACCCACTAAATATTGAAAGAAAACGTGGCTAATGGATAGATAGTCCAGCCACTTGAGTTGATGACTCATATTATCATCTACACTTTTTCTTCCAAATTCCTTCTCAAATCTTCTAATCTCCATGCAAAGATTGTGGCAATTTCTTCCTCCTAATATCCCCTCAAATCCAATTAACTAATTCATTCAAATAATAAGCAAAGTGAGGGCTTGTGGTGATTAGTGGGGGCCGAATTTATCAAGAAAGAAAGGAAGATTGAAAATCTGGAAATTTCAATTGTGTTGTTGTTCTTTGAGGTAAGGTTTCTCCAAATCATTTAATTGAAAATTTTAGGGTTCTTGATTTTGAAATTAGGGTTCTTGGCTAGTAAATTGGGAATTTTGGTATTGGGATTTTAATAAAGAACCCTAATGGAATTAAAAGGAGAAATTTGGGGATTTATATAAATGAGTTTTGATGATAAAAACCCCATAGTGATAAACCTTATGTTTTTGGGTGTTTGGCTAGAATTGTGAAAGTCATTATGAATTATGTTGAAATGTTTGTGAATGCCAAACACCATGAAAAGGGAATACTTGTTGAATGCAAGTATTTGACCTTGAAATAGTTGAGTTTATAGAACTCATAGTTGTGTGAATTGTATTATGTATAGGTGATGAAGACCATTTAATTGTGCCTAATAGCCATAGTTCAAGGTGAGTGTATATGCATATAATCATGTTCTTGTTATTTGGGGTCATAGGTGGGTAAATTCCTATGATCCATTTGATTATTGAGCTAGTAGGTGGGTAAATTCCTACTAGCCAAATTGTGATTTAGGGTTAGTAGGTGGGTAAATTCCTACTAATCCATTTGTGATTATGCTAGTAGGTGGGTAAATTCCTACTAGCATATTTGTTATTAGGGTTAGTAGGTGGGTAAATTCCTACTAATCCATTTGTGATTATTGTTAGTAGGTGGGTAAATTCCTACTAGCATATTGTTTGAAATATTGAGGGCTAGTAGGTGGGTAAATTCCTACTAGCCAAGTTGTTTGAAAGAGCTAGTAGGTGGGTAAACCTACTAGCCAAATTGTTGATTGTTATGATTGGAATGGCTATCATTGATAGGCTATATGTGGTGCTTGATGCACATTGCTATGGTAACTTGATTATGATTATATGTATATGCATTCACTAAGCGTTGCTTATGTTTTAGTTGTTTAACTCTTTTATAGGAGTTGGTAGTAGCAAGGGTAAATATTTGAGCAAGCGAAGTTGGATTGAAGCTTTGGATAATCTAGATGGTTGACATCTTGGGTAATTTTGGTAGTTCATCCCTTATGACCAATTCGGCTCTGGGTACAAGTTTGTTTTGGTTGAACAAGTCTCTTTTGATTGTAAAATCTGCAGGAAAGCAAAGTTCTTGGTCATTTGGAGTGTCTATGGTCATAACTTGGAAAATTAGGTCATTTTTAGGTCAAATGACCCGTTTGTTGGTACTTATCGTTTTTGGTACAAAACTATGGTGTAAGTATTACATTTTATGTCCATTACTATTTTGAAGCTTGAAATGTGCTGATTTGAAAGTTGGTTTTGAATTGGAATGTTATAAGTTAATCTAAGTGTCAAACGAAGTTTTGGTTTGCTGATCTGGGTGCCACTGCGGCGCAGTGAGGTCTCAGACCTCTCACTGCGGCGCAGTGGAGATCTTCTGGTCCGGGGAGCATTTGCTCCCACTGCGGCGCAGTGGGGAAATGTACCCTCCCACTGCGGCGCAGTGGGATCTACTGTAAAAAAAAAAAAAAAAAAAAAATGATCTCCTTTTAAGCTTATATATGGATCATTAATTTGTAGGTGGTTTGTCACGAGTGATGCATGATGCCGAAGACTATGTTCTCGTTTCTCTCGTTACTTTTAGTTTGATGTTTAATGTTTGAAGATCTTGAATAATGATGTAATGACTTATGTTTAATGCTTTTCTTATGGAATGACTTATTTCGATGACTTATTTCTATCTATGATTTGGGTTTAATGAAAATCATTTGATAATCGTTCTCAAAATAACTATGTGCATGTTCATATAGCTTTACAAATGAATAAAACGTCCCATCATTTGACATGTTAGGACCCTTTTGTATTAGGACCCCTTTTGTGGTATCGTTATAGGGGTGATTTAGTGTGTGAGCTATCGAGTTTTAGGACGCTAATATGTGTCATAAAAGTATGCATCTTAGAACCTTATAAAGTGTCCTATTTTGTGGTTTATTAGGACGCTTAAACTTTATAGGACCCTCTTAGAAAGGACGCTTTTACTAGTGGTCCTATCATCTCATGTGTCCTATAAAGTAACATTATAGGACACTTTTAGACGTCCTGTCAAGGCAATTTTGTTGTAGTGAACGAACAGAGGCTGTGTTCATGTTCGTTCGTTTAACTAAACGAACGAATTTTTGTGTTCATGTTCTTCATTTAACTAAACGAACGAACACGAACGAACTTCCCGCCGAACGGTTCATGAACTGTTCGGTTCATTTACAGCCCTATCAATATATGTCATGAGTCTGTGTTTTCCAGAATTTTGTAAAGGTTGATTCTGGAGATCTAGCTAAGTTATAATCATATTCGATACACATTTAAATAAAAAAAATTGATGTTTAAAAAATAAAATTTTAAATTTTGAGGTCTTATATGACTAGAATGGTAGCCGATAACCACGTATTCATGTGAATGAACATAAAAAATATATAATCTAATATGAGAGGTTACAAATTTATCATAAAAAATTCTAAAAAACTGGTTAACGGATATAGTTGTAACAAAATTCTTTTGTGGCTCGAAATGTATATATTGCGGAGTAATTATATTTCTCTACGTGAGTACGTGACCTACACGACTGTTGTTAGGATATCTCTCACTCATTAGACACAACAACAACATAGAACCTTCCTAAAATTTACCTACTTTTCCAAGTTTGCCCTTTGACTATATCAACTACTTCATAAAAAACCCTTCCTATCTATCCTCCTCTTGACCTTCTTTTTCTTTCTTTGCCTCAAAAGTCTGTTGAAATATCATTAAAACTCAACCAAAGGTTCAAGAAAAACACACAAATACACATAAACACCTAAATCTTGAAAACCAAAAAAAAAGTTCACACGTACTAAAAGATTTCATGGCTTTCATTTGTGGCTCATTTAACAATCAAGAAGAAGATCCTATTGAAGCTTTGTGTCCATACTCTCCTCAACCTTCAAGAAAAGAAAGAAAGTATAGATTTTGTTGCAAAAAGAACAAAGACAACAACAAGAATCCATATTCGAATCGTGGGCGAGATAAATTTGAAGCTCTCTTGGCTGAACTTGATCACAAGAAGCAAAAGATCTTCACCCAAAAGGGGTCACAATATATATCCTTTGTTCGATTTGTCTACTCGAATTCCAACGATGTGAAGCCCATTATTGTAAGGTTAAGAGATCCAAGAAGACATGACAAAGATCATCATCATCATCATGAACAAATCAACCTTAAAGACACCAAAAGTACTACTTCACTTCCTAAATTGCATGCTTCAAAACTAGATCAACATCATAATTCGGAACCTTCTAAAGATGTGACAAATGGTACTATGATCAAAGTCCAAAAAGAAGTAGAATATGTTAAACCATTGATAGCTCAATTTACAAAGAAGATTAAGGTTGATCAATGGAAAAATAACTTGAAAAGGAAGTTTGATGAGGTATGGATGCCTTCCTATAACCTACCTTTTTTTGTGATTCTAGTAATGGTTTTCTTAACTTTTTTTGGACGATCTTTGGCGATTATATGCACTTCTATCGCATGGTACTTGATTCCTACCATGGATGGAACGCTTGAGAACACGGTCACAAAACCGAAGAAGATGATCAAGAATGGGCATTCAAGAAACCCTAGCGAAAACAAGATAGTTTCATCTCCAAAACCTTTTCATAGTGGTCCAATAAATGTTCAACAGAAGAAAAGGATGAAGAAGCTTACGAGTTTTTAAAGTAATTAACTTAATTACATTCTATTTCATTTTATAGCTTTATATTGTTATATATGATATTAGGAGTTTTAATGTTTCTTTTATACATTTGGTTCTTAAGTTTGGATCATTTGAGGAACAATGTTCATCTTGTACATGTTAATCTTCTTGTAAATTCAATTTGCTAAATGTAAATTAATTAGTAGTAGTAAACCTTTTAATTAAGAGTTAGTGATGTATTTGTTATTATCTAATATCTAATAGTTAGAGTTGGTAAGCATTGATTTCTCTATTCTACATTTGTGTGCGTTCATTTTCAAAAACCTTCCACCAACATTAATTAATAGTAACTATATAAGTATGGTAGTTAGGAAGATAAGTACGCCAATGATGTCATTAAATGGCCGAGTTTATAGAAAAATAAATATTAGGATTATCAATACTTTCAAATTAATTTCAAATAAATATTAGGATTATCAATACAACTAATGCATGTAAATATCAAAAGTTAACTAAAAAAGACCAAATCGAGAGAAGGATGATAAGATCTTGCTAGTCACACACGACGTATTTTAACTTATAAGAATAAAATGTCATCACAGGTTTGCAAACTAAATTATGACTCGATCATAGATAGATTCTTAGTCATTATCTATTACACCACGTCACTACAAAAAAAAGTACCTTTTAGCAGCATGGTTGGATTAGTGGTAAACACCATGTCTTCTGGAGACAGAGGTCATGAGTTCGATCCTTATCCCATGCAAAGGTTGGAGGGCCTTTTCTACCATTTAGGTAGAAAATGGAAGCAACCTCTCTACTTAGATAGAGGTAAGGTCTGCCTACATCTTAACATCCCCGATACACCGTCGAGGTATTGAGGCTCAAAACCCGCGGGAGGCGGCACTGAGCAGATTCTTTCTTTCTTTCTTTATTGGATGGTGGATTTTAGCAGCATGTGTCATGCATTACTAAAAGAGATATATATTTAGTGGCACTTATAGATTGTGTTAGTAATGTAAATAAATATTGGTGACAGAAAATTTTATATTTCATTATGGAAAATGATGAATCCTTCTAAAAATTAGCCTAAAAATCTTCCTAAAACCTTAAAAGATATTAAGGTCTGGAAAGAGGAATGTGAATATTAGTAGACCGGGGTACGTTAACAAAGAAAAGAGCAATTTTAACAGTGGCGTTGCTAGTAACGGAGAATCTAAGAAGACCTATGCAGAGGTGGTATCAAATAAACAGGTAAAAGAGGCGTGCAAGAGATTCAAAATTGAGGTTGATCAGGCAGAAAATCAATGTGTGCTACTGGGAAAGATGAAAGAATGGCTTGGGTTGAATTGGTAGGTCTCCCCTTGGGGGCGTGGAATAGAGATGCTATTAGTAAAATTATGATCAATTGGGGTTCACCAGTGTTTTTTGGTGATGATATTGAGGAATCCCTTGCACTTGGTAAGGTTTGCTTGTTACTGCCAAAATGTGACCTTATCAAGGAGCGTATTGAAGTTGAGCTAGATGATGCTATTTTTGATGTTTGGATCCATGAAACCTCAAGTTGGAGCCCGGATATTAATCTCCCGCAATCAACTTCAAAGGGGAAGAGTGGTGATTATTCATTTTCTGAGGGTGATACTTGTGATTATGTTGAATCAGAGGAATCGACTTTTAGGTTCTTCAATGAGTCACCTAACAATGTAGACAAGGAAGCATCTAAAAACATGACGGATGGAAATACTTTGGATCAACTACATGCTTGCTGTGGTGATGCAAGTCAGAATGTAGTGAATAACAGTGAATCTGATGTGGAACCAATTGAAAAGTGTGTGCAAGTAGAAGAATCATCCTCTATCCATCAGATTGAGGAGACCCCGGTAAGAAATGTGTCCGAGATGAATGGAGATAACTTAAATGTTAACATGGAACAGGTTTCCTCAGACCCCTCCAAACCTCCAGGGTATAGCAAGACGAAAGTAGTATCAAGTTCGGGGTCCAACATTAATAACAAAGAGCTCGGTGATATTTGTGAGGAGATATCCAAAGGGTCTATGGATTCTCATACACGTGTTAATAGGAAGGTTGCTTCACGGGTAGAGGAGATTAACAATGCAATGGAGATGGGTAACCTTATGGGATGTCAATTGCAAGGTTCATGGAAGAAGATTGCTCATGCTATTTCCACGTTGAGAGCAAAAAGTGGTTATCAATGAATATAATCTCCTTTAATATTTGTGGTACCGGGGTCCCTACTAAAAGGAAATCGTTGCGGGATCTACTCTCGAAACATAAGGTTAATTTTCTGGCTTTACAGGAAACGTTTATGTCATCTCATAACCTTCTCAGGCTTCGCTCCATGTGGGGTAATTATCATTTTGATTTTGAAGAAGTCCTTTCAAATGGACACTCAGGAGGTATCCTATCTATGTGGGATCCTAATGTTTTTAATAAAGAGATAGTGTTTGCAACTAATAATGTGCTTATAGTCGGTGGTAGATGGGTTTCCCTTGATTTACAATGCTTTGTGGTTAATGTGTATGCACCCAATCTAAGACCGCTAAATGTGGAGTTTGGCATGACATTCTTCGCTTCAAACAGAATAACGCGGGAAATTATGTGGTATGTGGGGACTTTAATTCGATTAGATCGCAGGAAGAAAGACTGGGTTCAGTTTTTTCAGTGGTCAATGCGGCTCATTTCAATGAATTCATCATCAATGGAGGGTTGGTAGATATTCCACTTGGGGGATGCCATTTCACTAGATTCTCTACTAATGGTTTGAAGGCAAGCAAATTGGACCGGTTCTTAGTCAGTCCTAGTATCCTGAGTAACATCCAAAGTATGGAAGGGCTTGTTATTGATGGGCTTTACTCGGATCATGGGCCGATCCTCATCTCCCAGAAACATAGAGACTTTGGTCCTATTCCATTTAAACTCTTCAACTCTTGGATGGACCAATCTGGTTTTGAGGATTTGGTGCGCCAAAAGTGGGCTATCTCAGCTAATATTATTAAATCTAATATGGGAAGAAAATTTGCTATTCGTTTAAAAAGTTTGAAAAATGATATTAGGGATTGGCACAAAGCTCAAACCAATGTTTCGTCGGGCATTGATGATCTTCGGCAGCAACTTAGATCAGTTGACCAGTAACTGTTAAATGGGTCTTCATCATTGGAGGTGGCCAATCTTAGATCTTCTTTACTGCTACAAATTCGTGATAAAGAAATTGTGATTAATCGTGATTTATCTCAAAAAGCAAAAGTTAAATGGAGTGTGGAGGGTGATGAGAACACGAAATTCTTCCACAATACTATTAACTGGAAACGTCGACTTCTTAGTATTCATGGAATAAAGGTTGATGGGCATTGGATCGACTCACCTCCCGAAATTAAAGGATACTTCTTTAGCCATTTTTCATCAAAGTTCAATGCTTTTGAGGGTCTTGATTTTTTACTTGATCACGAGGGGTTTAAAAAAAATTTTGGTCCTCAAATTGTTATGCTTGAAGCTCCTATTTCATTGGAAGAAATTCGTAGTGCGGTTTGGGATTGCGGTGGTGATAAGTCACCGGGTCCCGATGGTTTTTCATTTGCTTTTGTGAAAAGATACTGGGACATTTTGAAAGATGACATCCTCTGTTTTGTTTCCGAATTCTTCACAAATTCCTCATTTCCAAATGGGTGTAATTCGTCATTTATTACTCTTATCCCCAAGGTTGATAACCCTATATTTATTTCTGATTATCGTCCTATTACTCTCATTGGCATGCAGTATAAGATTATCTCTAAGATTCTAGCAAATTGCCTATCTTTGGTGGTAGATTCAGTGGTGAGTAGTGAACAATCTGCTTTTATCAAAGGACGCCAGATTTTAGACGGTCCTTTGATCCTTAATGAGATTATAGACTGGTATCGTTTAAGAAAGAAAAATTGATGCTGTTCAAAATAGATTTCGCAAAAGCTTATGATTCGGTTTCTTGGAAGTATTTGATAGCTGTTCTTCAAGCTATGGGTTTTGGCGATAAAAGGATAGGCTGGATAAAATCTTGCCTTAACTCGGCTCGTTCTTCCATCTTGATAAATGGAAGCCCCACAGCCGAATTCCCAATTAAACAAGGGTTTAGGCAAGGCAACCCTTTGGCACCTTTTCTTTTCATTTTAGTCATGGAGGGTCTCCATGTTACCATTGAGAAACTGACCGTTGCTGGGAGATTTCGGGGTGCACAGGTCCCAAATGTGGATATTTCGCATTTATTTTACACGGATGATGTGATCTTGATGGGTGAATGGTCGGATACTAATCTGAATACAATTCGTGACGCTCTCAAATTCTTTTATTATGTGTCGGGTTTAAACATTAACTTTCAGAAGTCATCGTTGTTTGGCATTGGAGTAAATAGAGATGAAGTTATTCGATGTGCTAATGGATCAGGTTGTAAGGCTGATTTCGTTCCTTTTAAATATCTTGGAACACCAGTGGGTGCTCGTATGTCGAGGGTGAAAGAATGGGACCCAGTTGTTACTAAATTCTCTACACGCTTATGGAATTGGAATGCAAAGTTACTGTCTATTGGCGGTCGCCACACCCTAATCAAGTCGGTTTTAGGTGCTCTAGGTACTTATTATTTCTCTTTGTTTCGTATGCCTAAAAAGATAAATGACGTTCTTGAAGCAGTGAGATCAAGATTCTTTTGGGGAAGCTCGTATGAGGAGAAGAAAATTGCTTGGGTAAATTGGAAAACTATATTGGCTGATAATTCTGTTGGAGGGTTGGGTATTGGTAGCCTTGAAAGCCTTAACATTGCACTCCTTTACAAATGGAGATGGAGAGCACTCAAGTATCCTAATTCCCTGTGGGTACTAGTGGTTTCAGCTATACATGGGTCTAATACCTTTAATTTGTTTAAAGGGAAGGGTAATGGAGTCTGGTCTAGGATGTGTACCACCTTCAATCAGGTCCATCAACAATTCAGTGTCCCAAATGATGTGATAAAAAGGGTGGTCGGTAATTGAAGAAATACAAAGTTTTGGACAGGTGAAACTACTTTGATGAATCGTTTCCAGCGGTTGTTCATGCTAGAACAGGTTAAAGACTGTTGCGTGGGACACAAAATTCAGGGAGAACAAAGAGTTTGGGATTGGCGTAGAAACGTGCGATCAGGAGCTGAATCGGACCAGCTAGAAAATTTGCTTGCGGCTGTTGCACAGGTTAGTTTGAATGACAATAACGATGATTGGGTCTGGAATTTACAAAGGGCGCAAGAGTTCTCCATTAGTATTTTGCGTCATTTCTTGGACCTGAAGATATTGCCAGCTTCTGATCGTAACTTCTTCTGGTGCAAACATGTTCCAAAAAAAGTAAATATTTTCGTGTGACGGTTATTTAAAGACCGCATCCCTACTCGGTTTAACCTGAGCTCTAGAGGTATTCATATCCCTTCACATGAATGCCCTTTTTGTCCATTGGGGGTCGACACAATGTCTCATGTGTTTGTTGATTGCGTGTTTGCCGAGAAAGTAAGACACCATCTACACTCCTGGTTGCGATTTAACATTCCACAGATGTTGCCAGACGAGATTCAAGTGTGGATTACTTCAAGTCAGTGGTCGAAGAGGTCTAAAGACATGGTTAGAGCCATTTGTTTCGTGTGGTGGTGGTCAATATGGAAACACCGCAATGATATCTTTTTTAACTCGAGACGGCCGAGTACTTATGAGGTGTTCTCCTCTATTGTTTCATTATCTTTCTTTTGGTTGTCGAAGCGTTGTAACACTTTCGATTATTCGTGGTCTACTTGGATTGTTAGTCCGAGTTTTTTATTGTAATTCTTCGGCGACTTGCCGAAGGTTTCTTCTTTACTATTAATAAAATGTTGGCTATTCAAAAAAAAAAAAACCTTAAAATTGTGACATGTGGATTCCGTTAATTTTCTTTCCTAATCTTATCACTTGATTTTGTCACTTATCTTCATCTTATGATTAGGAGAATTTTGGCTATTTAGTTAAAAAAATTAATCATTTTCTTTTTATTATAGGTGATGAGAATTTGTGTCATTTAAACTTTTATGCCATTAAATGTTAACTTTTATAATTTCATAGTTCTAAATGTGCGCCTTAAAATTTCCATTAATTGATAATAGGCGGACCTTAAAATTTTCATGAATTGATAATAGGCGGGTAAACTTTTATGTATACCCACTCCATCTCTCAACTATATAGAATAGTCTTTTATTTTCTCAATTATCCTTCCACCTGACCTAACTCATCTCCATTTCAAGTTTTTACAAACTCTTACTTCCCTTTCCTCAGCAACAATCGTCCCTTCCTTCTTTGTTATTTGAACACCAAGGTGATTCCTTCATTAACTTTTTTTTTTTTTTTTTTCAATAGCCTTTGTTAAATTTTGTTTTTCTTAAATACGATGTCATACCTTCATTCAATTTTAGGGCTTTTCTAATCAGAATCAATAACTAAGAATTATTTAGTGCTATGAAGTTTTTTGATTAATATTTTGTACTTAAAATACTAGATGGATAAAAAAAAGTGTCATATATAGTGTTTTGGTACAGTGACAGACTTTGATGATCAAATTTTCGAAGTCGATCTTTAACAACAACAATGGAATGATTATGTCGAATATTGAATAATCTAAGCACATTCTAGAAACAATATATATATGAAAAAAAATTAACATCTAGAAACCACAACTTATTGAGTGTGGATATGGACTTAAATATATTGACAAAAATTACCTACAATGGTTGAACATTAGGTGTCGATCGTACGACATGTTTCGAATGATCATCAATACATGCTAATTAAAGCAGTCAGATACTCAACCAAGTAATGGATATGCATAATCTTGTATGCTGATCGTTATGATATGATATTTTATATTCAATGCGTGTACAACGTTTATATTATAAGGGCGCGTTTGATTCACGGAATGTTTTTGGAAGGAATGGAATCTTTCAAAGGAATTGGAATTTGAAGGAATGGAATTTGACGTAATGTTTTTTATTTTTTGAAAATTCAAGTGATGGAAGGAATGAAATTCCTTCCTCCATACCCAAGGAATGGAGATTCCATCAAATGATGGAATGTTTACATTCCTATGGAATGAGATTCCCTCTTCTTTGAGCAACCAAACGCACTAAGGAATGGAATTCAATTCCAATTCCATCAAATTCCATCAGATTCTGTGAACCAAACGCGACCTAAGTTTTCTAGTTTTAGCCGCATCTAGTTACCACCATTTGACTATGAATTTATCTTCACTTATCTCGCATGTTATATAGACTCACGGAAAGAGACAAGATACGCTAAAAATAACCTGCTTTTTGGTAGACCGGTACGTAAACGTGAGCATCAACGACTTATCAGATGGCTCACCAAACCGATGCCGTTGGCATGGCCTCATAATTTAGCACATCGGTTGAGTTGCTTTGGTGAACTGATGAGAGTTACAATCATGAAATTCAAATCCAATGATTATAATGCCATTTGAAGTTTTTCTTTAAGTGATAAAAGAAGTGATGAGGTGCTGTTGACAAAGATGTGTTAGTTGATGTGTCAGTTTAAAAATACTTACGTGACACTAGAGTGATAAAATTGATTAACAAAATAACGAGGGATTGTTGAAAAAGGCCTCGACGATAATTTCAATTGCCGGAAATATGTAGTCGCGTCTTATGTCAAGAAAGTTTGAGGGTTAATGTGAAAGGGTAAATCATATTCATTGTGCCTCACATCCATGGTAAAAAAAGAAAGGGTATATATATTTATTTTTTTCCATTTGTGTTTGAGAAGGCTGCAATACCCTCGAGCAACTGTACGGATTGTTAACCCATTTTGAATCACAATATACCATTATCATGATCATGGCAAAAATCATAAGAATAGTTAAGGTGAATGTGTCTCATTAGTTAAAGGCCCAACCCGGGTGAGCAAACAAAAGCCAAAGAACCTTAGACTATCCGGAGCAAGGCTTTCTTTTAGGACTTCTCATAAGGGTATCTCGCGACACGTGGCAGTACAATCAGCAAAGGGCGTTTCTTACTTTTTGTGGGAGCAAGGCTTTCCTTTAGGGCTTCTCATAGGGACCCACAATTTAATTATTTATATACTACTAATTAAATAAAATAATTGAAAAAGTAATTAAATAAAATAATTGAAAAAGTGGGAAAAAGTAGAAGAAGGTGGAAAAGTGGCAGGTGGGGTCCACAAAGAGTAGAGTAGAAAGAGGCGTCCATTTCTTCACGCCATCCGCTTTTTTTTGTCAAAGAACGCCCCTCGGGGCAATGTTCCTGGCGTTCCCGGGCGTTCCGGAGCAAAAAAAGTGGAAAAAAACGCCTTGCTCCGGATAGTCTTATATGGTAAAATATTCATATTTCCTCACACTGCCACATCGATTTTATACTTCATTTATGATTGAATTTTTTTGCTAAATTCTGCAACCCGATTTTATACTTCATTTATGATTGAATTTTTTTGCTAAATTCTGCAACCCACTTACGTTATCTGTAACTCAATGAAATATAATATGCGTTTAGTGTTTGAAGTTTAACAAAAGATATGATAAATTAAGAAAGGAGTATATAAATATTAGTTAAAATTATATAAAGGAAAAAGAATAAGAACTGTTATAAAACTTTAAGAGGGTAAAGTGTCATATCTTACTGAATAAACACCATTTTAAATAGGGAAATGATAATCATGAGAACGGTTTATCATGCAAAATGATAAATGTATCACAATGTACGAACTTCTCACCATACTAAACAAATATGTGATGTAAACTTGTGATAGATTCATTGATTGTTGTGGTACCAATCCCAACTTCACGTTGGTTATGTTTTTGTCAAGGCCGACTGGGAGGGGAGTCAGGAAAGGCATAAGCTAGGGCCCAAGAAAATGGAGAACCCAAAAACATGAAATAATAGTCTTTAGATAATACATCATACTATGATGAATTAAGCTCAAAAATTGTTAAATTGCAATGTCACGTAACAAAATATAGCTTCCAATCGGGATCTTAAGGGACCAATTTTTTTTCTTCCTAGCGGACCTGATTTTTGTCTTACACTTTGTTTATCCTAAAAACTATAAACTGGCTGCCTAATAGCAGCAGTGCCGCACCAAAATGTCGTCGTATTCGTTCTCACTTGTATATAAATAAATTATAAAATGTAAAAATATAAAATATAAAATTGTGGGAAAAGCTCCTATGACGTAGTGAAAACAAATGGAGAAAGATGGCTCATTGATTGGAAATCATGGCATAAATTCAACATGTAAAACAAATATGCCGAAATTGTATCCTCACAGAACTTTATACACATATTTACATCATTTTTATTTCAATTTATCTAGACATTAATACTATGAAACAGTGAAAACAACCTTGGATTATGTTGCATATAACAATTAGCCTAATCATGATATTCTTAGTTGAGGTATAACACTGTTTTGTATACTTCACACATTTTCTGAAGTGATTAGCTTTGAAGAAACACTATAATACGACGTTAAAAACACTCGTTACCTCGATGATTTTACTCTCACTAGCTATGCAGATAATTAACAGTCATACACAAACAAACAAATCGGGTTCGTTATCGGAGTAATTTTAGTGAATTTTAGATGTAATAAAAACCCTAGAATTTGGGATTTTTGTTAAAATGCCTAAAAAAAGATCTTCTGGTAGGAATACCAGAATTCCAATAAATCTAGGTGATTATGTGATGGATAATAAGAATAATAACAAAAATAAAGCTCAGAATGATATGAATTGTAATATTGAAGATGATGACGTCAGCTTAGAAAAGGGGAAAATAGATAAGGAGGTTGATAATGGTAGCAGGGGAGGAACTACTAAAGAAATGGAGATGGGAGAGGCAGTAAAAGAAGGAATGACATTGCAAGTGGAAGTTGTATCTGGAAATGGTGGTCAGGAAGGTATGAACACTAAGAATACTGATGAAAGTGAGGTCAAGAACATGGATGCAGATCAAGTAAGTAACCATGATACTTGTTCAGAGAATGCTGATAAGTTTGTTGATCAAAATGAAAATCATGTGAATAGGAATAATGTGAATAGGATTTCTTATGCTAAAATGGTTAATAAAAATGAAAAAGAGGTTGAAAGAAATCTATTCTTTGTTCCTACTGGATTGAATGACAAAGGAGAGGAGGTTGTGATTTTTGAAGAAGACCTTGTGATGGAAGGTAGTAAGAAATGGCAGATGACTGCTTGTGGTTTCTTTGTAGGATGTAGTATGTCTCTTATTGAAATGAGATACAATTTAAGAAGAATGTGGGGCAAATTTGGATTAAGTGAAGTGATTAAGGATAGTAAGGACATCTGCTATTTTAAGTTCAAAAATATAGAAGGAATGCATAAGGTGGTTGAGTAGAGCCCATGGATGGTTAATGGGAAACCACTAGTGGTCCAAGAGTGGAATCCTGATGTGACTATGGAAAAGACAGAGCCAACTAAGATTCCTATGTGGATTAAGCTTCTGAATGTGCCATTAGAAGCTTGGAGCTTAAGAGGGATAAGTACTTTAGCAAGTAGATTGGGTAGGCCACTGATGATGGATAGCATGACTGCTTCTATGTGCCACAATGGTATTGGGAGAATTGGTTATGCTAGAGTGCTAATTGAGATAGAGGCTGGGAAAGAATTACAAAACAAAATTGAAATATTATATAAAGATGGGTCAATGAATATTAAAAGAACGAAATATGTGGATGTGGAATATTCTTGGAAGCCTATTAAGTGCATGCATTGCCAGGTATTTGGGCATAGTGACATGAAGTGTCAGAAACAAAATGGAGGGGAGAAAATAATGGATATAATAGGCAGGAATGTAGAAGGGAATTTTGATATCAAAGGTGGTCAGGGGGATGATTTTGTGCAAGTTAAATACAAGAGAAATGGCCATAGGAAGATTTTTGAGCAGAATGGCAGGACTAAAAAAGGGACAGCTCATGTGGAGTATAGACAAAAACAAAAAGGAAGAGGGAAGTAAGGAAATAAGGAAAAAGGTGTAAAGAAGAATAAGACACATTTGAAGGAAAGGAGTGCAAATAGGTTTGGAGTGTTGGGAGATGAAGAAGTAAATTTGGAAGATTATGGGGAGTTGTCATATGACAGAAAATTATTAGTGGATTCTTATTTGTTAAAGAGAACTCAACCAAATGCAGAGGTACTGTTTGATTGGACTAATGAGATGCAAAAATATTTTAAAGATAAATGGGTGCAGATACATAATATGGAAAGAAATTCCATGGAGGAGGATATCATAGATGAAATGGATGAGGCCACATATAATTTGGTGGCTGATGAAATACAAGGGGAAGATACTCAACTATTAAATTGAGTATCCTTATTTTCTTGTTATAATGGATTCTAAAGTGGTTGTATGGAATATCAGAGGATTGAATAGTAGTATAAAGCAGAATGAAGCTATCAAGCTGATTAGGAATGGTAATTTACAAGTGTGTGCATTTGTTGAAACACACTTGAAGCTGAATACAATTCATAAGGCTGGGAATAAAGTCTTTGGCAATTGGGAATGGTCTTCAAATGTGCAGAAAACTCCTACTTGCTGCAGAATTTTGATTGGATGGAATTCAAGAACTGTTAATCTTATGGTTTTGGATGCTTCCAAACAATCTGTTCTCTGCAGCATTGAGGTAATCTCTTCCAAAATCAAATTTATGTGCAGTTTTATCTATGCTAGCAATAATGGCAATGAAAGGAGGACTTTATGGAGGGAGTTAGAGATTCAAAAGCAGTTTGTAGGTGATAGATCTTGGGTTTTGATGGGTGACTTTAATGTTACTTTGGATGTGGAAAACACTCAAATGGGGGATCTAGTAGAAATATTGACATGCAAGAATTTCAAGATGCTGTGAATTCATTGGAGATTGAGGATATTAGCAGCACTGGATTTTATTATACATGGACCAAATCTCTAATGAACAGTAACTGCTCTGTGCTTAAAAAGCTTGATAGAATCATGATTAATGAGGAATTCCAAAATAGTTTTCAAGCTCAAGGATTGTTCTTACCTTTTAATATTTCAGACCACAGTCCTGCTGAGTTAAGAACTCAACCAAATGCAGAGGTACTGTTTGATTGGACTAATGAGATGCAAAAATATTTTAAAGATAAATGGGTGCAGATACATAATATGGAAAGAAATTCCATGGAGGAGGATATCATAGATGAAATGGATGAGGCCACATATAATTTGGTGGCTGATGAAATACAAGGGGAAGATACTCAACTATTAAATTGAGTATCCTTATTTTCTTGTTATAATGGATTCTAAAGTGGTTGTATGGAATATCAGAGGATTGAATAGTAGTATAAAGCAGAATGAAGCTATCAAGCTGATTAGGAATGGTAATTTACAAGTGTGTGCATTTGTTGAAACACACTTGAAGCTGAATACAATTCATAAGGCTGGGAATAAAGTCTTTGGCAATTGGGAATGGTCTTCAAATGTGCAGAAAACTCCTACTTGCTGCAGAATTTTGATTGGATGGAATTCAAGAACTGTTAATCTTATGGTTTTGGATGCTTCCAAACAATCTGTTCTCTGCAGCATTGAGGTAATCTCTTCCAAAATCAAATTTATGTGCAGTTTTATCTATGCTAGCAATAATGGCAATGAAAGGAGGACTTTATGGAGGGAGTTAGAGATTCAAAAGCAGTTTGTAGGTGATAGATCTTGGGTTTTGATGGGTGACTTTAATGTTACTTTGGATGTGGAAAACACTCAAATGGGGGATCTAGTAGAAATATTGACATGCAAGAATTTCAAGATGCTGTGAATTCATTGGAGATTGAGGATATTAGCAGCACTGGATTTTATTATACATGGACCAAATCTCTAATGAACAGTAACTGCTCTGTGCTTAAAAAGCTTGATAGAATCATGATTAATGAGGAATTCCAAAATAGTTTTCAAGCTCAAGGATTGTTCTTACCTTTTAATATTTCAGACCACAGTCCTGCTGAGTTAATAATTAAAGGGGGTTATGGAATAAAACCAAAATCATTCAAATTTTCTAATTTTGTCGCTGACAAAGAGGAATTTAAGGAAATTGTTAGCAAGGAATGGGATGATAATATTCGAGGATGTCAAATGTATAAGCTGATTCAAAACCTGAAGAGGCTGAAAAAGCCATTAAACAAGTTGAGTTGGAGTAATGGGAATATTTTTGAGAATGTGAAAGTTTTAAAAGAGAAAATGGCTAGTGCTCAAGAGGATGTGGATAAAAATCCACATGATAAGGATATTAGATTAGAAGCAGCTAATGCTCTTAACAAATATATAGAGGCTGCTAATGATGAGATTAAGCTACTACAGCAAAAAGCTAAAGTACAATGGCTCAAAGAAGGATATAGGAACACTGCATACTTTCATGGGATTCTAAAATCAAGAAGACATAGAAATAGAGTTGAAAGTATTTGTGATGAAGAAGGGACAAGATATGAAGGGAAGGAAGTGGCTGAGCAGTTTGTGAAGCATTTTGAGAAATTTCTTGGAAGAGGGGACTGTGTAATGCCTGTGAGGGAAGGAATTTTTGATAAAGTCTAAAGTATTGAAGAAGCTGATCATATGGTTAGACCAGTTACTGACTCTGAGATTAAAGAAGCTATCTTTAGCATTGATTGCAATAAAGCATCTGGCCCTGATGGATATACTTCTGGTTTTTTCAAAAAGGCTTGGGATATTGTAGGGAATAAGGTGTGCCTAGCTGTTAAGGAATTCTTTGAGACTGGTAAATTGTTGGGGGAGGTTAATGCCACTCTAATTGCATTAATTCCTAAGGTAAGCACTCCAAATAAAGTGTCAGAATTTAGACCCATTGCATGTTGCAATGTGGTTTACAAATGCATAAGTAAAATCCTCACAAGTAGAATGCAGAATGGACTTACTGAGATTGTGAGTGTTAACCAAAGTGCTTTCATCCCTGGAAGACACATACAAGACAACATTCTTATTGCTCAGGAGCTGCTTAGGGGGTATAGTAGGGAAAATGGGCCTAAAAGATGTGCTATGCAGATTGACATCCAAAAAGCATATGACACTGTGAGCTGGAGTTTCCTTGAAACTATTCTGAAGAAATTTGGATTCCATGAAATGATGGTTAAATGGATTATGGCTTGTGTATCCTAATCTAAGTTCTCTATCTGTTTGAATGGGGAAATACATGGGTATTTTAAAGGAGGGAGAGGGCTTAGACAGGGTGATCCTATATCACCCTATCTATTTACTTTGGTAATGGAAGTATTCAGCCTGATCATGAGTAAGAACATAGAGGATTCTGAGGATTTCAAATATCATTATGGGTGTAAGGAGTTGAAATTATCACACATGTGCTTTGTAGATGATCTTCTTGTGATATGTAAGGGTAATTGTGGATCTCTCAAGGTTGTGAAGAAGTCACTGGATGAATTCAGTGAAATGTCAGGATTGAAACCTAATATGGGTAAAAGCACTATATTTTTTGGTTGCTTGAATGATAAGGAAAAAGGTGAATTGTTGGATATATTACCTTTCAAATGTGGAAGGCTTCCAGTAAGGTATTTGGGAGTGCCCCTTTTAGATAAAAAAAAATTGGGTGTTAAAGACTACAAAGTGTTGTTAGACAAGGTTAGGTGCAGAATTGATTGTTGGAGAAACAAGAAACTCTCAAATGCAGGAAGATTGCAATTGATTGCTTCTGTGTTGGCTTCTATGCAAGTATATTGGGCATCAGTGTTCATGCTGCCTATATCAGTAATCAAAGACTTGGAAAAGCTGTTTAAAAGATTTTTGTGGAATGCTGGTGACTCTGCAAAAGGTAAAGCAAGAGTTGCTTGGAAAGACATTTGTAAACCAAAAGAGCAGGGTGGATTGGAGATTAAAGATATTAAGAAATGGAATGAAGTTTTGTTGATTAGACAATTTTGGAAAATTGTTGAAAATAAAGGATCCTTATGGGCCAGATGGGTTAATGTGGTGAAGCTTAAAAATAAGAGTATTTGGTGTTATAATGTGGATAAAACTGATAGTGGAGGATGCAAAGCTATGATGGAGATAAGAGATTTGATTAAAAAGCACATTTTTATTGAAATTGGTGATGGGCAGAGAACCTCAATGTGGTATGACAGATGGTGTGTGGAAGGACCTCTTCATGAGTTTATCAGCAGGAGGTCCATTTATGATGCTAGAATTGATGATGATATTACAATAGATAAAATGGTTAATAATGGGGAATGGAAATGGCCTGATGGATGGTGTGAACAATATCCAATTATCAGGAGTATTGATGTTCCTAATTTTGGCAGTGGAAAAACTGATAAAGTAATGTGGCAGACCAGGAATAATCAGATTGTGGAGTTCTCAACTAGGCAAGCCTGGTATGATTTGAGAGAGGAGTGGCCTGAAGTGGAATGGAAGAAGGTGATATGGTTCAATCAATGTATACCAAGGCATGCATTTATGTTATGGTTGGCAGTTCAAGGAAAGCTTCTAACTCAAGACAAATTGGCTATTTGGAATCAAAATGCAGAATTAAATTGTGTATTCTGCAATATTACTGCAGACAGCCATGAACATCTCTTCTTTCAGTGTGATTTTGTAAGAGATATATGGAAGGAATTAAGGTCGTACATGCTTCAATCGCAAGAGGTGAAGAGACTGCAGGATATGATCAGAGTACTGTTTAGAGAAAGAGAAATGAATAGACTTGCAACAGTTGTTAACAAGCTCATTGTGGCTGCAACAGTATACTACATTTGGCAAGAAAGGAATGCAAGAATTTTTAAGAATCAACAAAAAAATAAGGATGCAATATGTCAAGCCATAAGGGATAATGTGAGATATAAACTGATGACCATTAGAGTAAGAAATACAAGGAGTGTAGAAAAGATTGCAGGCTTGTGGGAGTTGAGCTGGATTGGAAATTACCTCAAAGCCAAATAAGGGTGCAGATTTGATGAATTCGTGGCTTCATTTGCGTATGGGAATAGTGAGTCATGAAAGATGGGACTACTTGGTCCCATACTGATGCTGTCATGAATTGCATGTTCTGGATGTATATGGTCTGTGGTGATTTAGTGTAGAGTGTTTGAGTCGGATTGTTATAGCTAGCAGAATATGTTTGTGGAGTTTTTGTGAGATTGATATTGTGTTAGTAGTTAGAGGATAGGAATAGAATTTGAATGAGGTAATTGGGTATGTCCAATTTACTTATTGTGTAAATTTGTACATTTGGATAGTAATACAATTCACCGTTTTCACCCAAAAAAAAAATGGGGTTCGTTTAACATGATCTTATCGATAATCAAATTCAACAAACTTGGTAAACGGTTATGTATATTAGTATTTCCCTAAAATCCATACTCGGTGTCTCTCATTTGGTCTCTCTTTCTTTATTTACTATTTTCTCTTTTTCGGTCCATATCACATAATACATATGTTTATAAATTTTTGATCTTAAGATATTTATAAGTCTAGCATTTCTTATTAACAGATAGCAAGCAAGACTCAAGCATTTAACTAATCTAAAAAGAGAACCTTACTATGAGAATATATTGGACGGTAATTATAAATCTAGCTTATATGTACAACTTTAACCAGCACATTCACACATAGATAAAACCAATCATATATATGAAGTATATACAATTGTAAATGTTGTGAATTTTTTCTTTACATAATCATATCAATTACATAGCTTTCATCGAGCTTTATAATTATTGAATATCATAAATTCTTGAATATCATAAATTCGAGCAATGATTCAAATAACTCATGTTTCCGTCTCAAATTGCTACCGACGTTATCTGTATCATCATTTCACAAAAACTAGTCGAATGTAATGAAATCGATATGGTTATGGAACGAAAGTGTACGACTAATATTCTCTTGTACGAAAATAAAAAAAGAATCAAAAAATGTCACTCTCAGTCTCAACAAATGACTACAACTATGTATGTATATATAGAGTATAGACCAAATCAAGAAATTAACAACACCCGGCTGTCTGCTAACCCCATTGATTTGTCCACACTCAATTTTCTATTGCCATATGCTTCTTAGTTTACATCGAGATTTAGTCTTTGCTTGTATCTCCTTATCACATAATATATCTTGCCACCCTATTCTTGTCTTATAAACCATAACTCATATCACCACCCCAAGCCTAACTTTTTTTTTTTTTTATGAAAGGTACCACCCCAAGCCTAACTAATCTCCCAATGGAAGACTACCCAATTCTTGCTAAACTAGAATCGGCGTGTTCTGATCTTAGAAACGTTCTAAAATCATCTTCAAGTATGCAAACAGACCTACAAAAACTTGATGAAAATTATGGTTCACTAAAAGAGAGTTTAAATGTAGCCTCGAGAAGGTTAGAGCCTCTTCAGACGCTCTCAATTGCCTCAAAAGCACTTGAAACACGCATCAACCGTGCGGTTTCACCTGCGTTGGTCCTCATTGACGGATTCAAAATATCGGAATCTTTGCAACGAAAACTTGTCGACATTTCAACTAAACTTTCTGTTCAGAAGTCACAAAACAAGAGGCTTAGGTTACTGATTAAATATGTTGATTGTGTTGATAAGTTGAATATTGCTATTAACTTGATTAGCCAAGAAGGTGGCCCCTCGATCCAACGGTTGCAGGAAGTGGTGGAATTTTTGAGTAGGACTAAGGCAACGGACCAGTTTAGGACACATCGGTTAAGAGAGACTTTGGTCACCTTAAAGGTGTTATATGAAACCGAGGTGGATTCTATGAAGTTTGATGGGTTGCTTGATGAGGCTTTATTGAACTTGCAAGATGACTATGAAGGAATTCTGCTGCAGTTAAGGCATCATAATGTTGGAGTGACGGTGGAAGGTAGCGGTGATGATGGTAAAGAGTTGGTGGAAGTTGCAGAGTTAGGGACTGAGATGGAGGTAGAAGTTCTCAGACGGATTTCAGAGACGCTTACTGCAAATGATTGCTTGGATATATGTATTGACATCTTTGTGAAGGTAATTCTAATACTATAGACCAATCAACTTCTATCTTATTAGCATTTTCAATTAAAACGGCGATGTCAGCTCATTTACTATGAACGGGCCGATTGCGGATCTTTGTTTCAAAAGGTTCACATCGGTTGAAAGTCATCACCTTTCTATGTTTAATGCAAACAAACCCTCCTACATAGTTTATCCATGATGTAGATTCTTTATTGTCAAATATAAAACATGGACAATATACATGTGGGTCAACTCAGCCTGATATGGCCCGTTTCAAGCCGTGCTTATAAAGACCCATTTTGACCCAAATCCACCTCTACTTTTTTTTCCAAAATAACTCGGATGGTTCAAGTGACAAAACAGTCTTGAAAGTTAACATATTTCAAATGTTACTTTATCAACAGGTGAGGTATAAGAGAGCTGCAAAAGCACTGATGAGACTAAACCCAGATTACTTGAGAACATACAGACCCGAAGAAATAGACGAGATGGAATGGGAAAGCTTGGAGACTTCTATAAGCCTATGGATCCAGCACTTTGAGCTAGCTGTCAGAACCGTTTTTGTTTCAGAAAAGACCCTGTGCAACCAAGTGCTCAGAAACATCATGGATGGAATGATCTGGCAAGAATGCTTCGTTAAAATAGCTGACAAAATCATGGCAGTATTCTTCCGGTTCGGAGAAGGGGTTGCTCGAAGTAACAAAGAGCCACAAAAGCTCTTCAAGCTCTTGGACATGTTTAATTCTTTAGAAAATCTAAAAAACGAGTTTTACGACATCTTTGAAGGGGAAGCGGGATCTGATATATGTACTCGGTTCCGGGAGCTAGAAAAGCTTCTAATTCATGCTTCTACTAAAGTTTATTGGGAATTTGGGCTTCAGATTGAAGGTAACCAAGATGGATTGCCTCCACCACAAGATGGGTCGGTTCCAAAAATAGTCCGATACGCCATTAATTATCTAAAATACTTGACCACTGATAATTATAGCGCGCCTATGGCTCAGGTACTCAGAACTGAACAGATATGGAAGGCAGGTATTTTGTCAACACCCGAAACAGATGAAAACTTGCTAAAAGAAGCGGTTTCAAATGTAATGGAGGCTTTACATAGAAATATCGAGTCTAAAAAGTCAAACTATAAAGACAAAGTTCTTTACCATGTGTTTACTATGAACACGTATTGGTATATTTACATGAGAACTAGGAATACCGAGCTTGGGAAGCTATTGGGTGAGAATTACATGAGGAAAAACTATAAAGTTGTGGCAGAAGAAGCGGCTTACTTGTACGAGAAGCAAGCATGGGGTGGGTTAGTGAGATTACTTGACAAAGAAGACCTAGAAGAACTCAAGGATGATGGAATCGGGCCTGCTGCAAAGGCTAAGATTGAGGCATTCTTGAAAGGTTTTGAAGAGACTGCTCAAAGGCATACAAGTAGATACATCATTCCGGAGCCTGATTTGCGAGAACAGATCAAAGAGGCAACCATTAAGCTTATTGTACCCGTTTACTCGGACTTTCTAGACAGGTTTTCAAGTGTATTAGCAAGGAAAGCATACTCATCACCTGAATCAATCGAGGGATTGTTGGGTCAGATTTTCTCGGGAAATGGTCGAAGTTTATCAATGGGTTCAAGGCGACGTGAGAGTAAGGATCGGACTGAAGGGAGAAATTCAGTGTCCAGTGATATAGACCAGATGCCAGGACGGAGTTCAGTCAGTCGGTTCCAGCGGAACCGATCAAATGCTAGTGATGCTTAAGAAGTGGTAATGGCAGCTAAACGCCTGAACTTATAAGCAAGTTTTGTCACAAATTGTATTGATGTATGGTTTCCAGAAACTTGTTTCTTCTAGGAATGGTAATAATGGAAGTGTGGTGTGTTAGTAGATTAGAATAGAAGTAGAGGCGGCAATTTTTACCCAATTACTCATGATTGTCTATTCCAGTTATGTTTCATCTCTGGTGGGCCAAAGACGTAAACTTAAAAGAGAGAAAAGAAGCTAAAAGGATAATGGGTCAAATGGGTCAAAGTTGCCTAAAGTGTATGGCTTAATGAAAAATCCAAAATCATATTTTTCAGAAGCTAAACAAGTATTCAGATAATAAAGTTATCTGATTATATTTGACACTAACAGGTTACAAAAATATTAAATCATTGGACAAAAAGTGTTTCAAGTCAACCAAACCAGATCCAAACTCACCTGACCCATTTCATAAATTACCTGATTTTACTCGTTACCCGACGATACAACCTCTAGTTTACAGGAAATACTCTGCAATGTTAAAAAAACTCATTCAAATTGAGAGTCCTTAACTAAATCCATTCTATTATATCAACTATTCTAGTTAAATGTTCATTCAAAAGTAGAATCTAATTTGTTATCACCAGTCTTTCTCTATTACATTAGCAACTTTTTATTGGTAGCAATGATACAACTTACTAGGTTGAAGATTTCCATGCCTTTTGCATCTTTTTACCAAGATATCTAATTCCGTGAACAGCTCCAGCAGTTATGAAACCAGCCACTGCTTGTCTAGCACTTGAAGTCATAACTCTACGCCTTAAAACATTTTGCATGCACGCTGCAGCCTTTTCACGTGATCCGATAGTAATTTTACTATTTTGACCTGCAAGGACAAGAACGATTGGTTGTTATAACTGTCGCTATAGCAGATTTTCTCATTGGATAATGCACTTTCTGGTAAAGCTCAAACCAGGCTGTTTACCATCTGTCGTGTCAGCTAGCCCCACTTTCATGTGACTTCTGATAGATAGGGGAAGGGATGACACAATGGATGATGTTGCAGATAAGCTACAATCCTGGAAATGACAAGATAAAAGTACAAGTTTTATGTCATGTGAGCTAGAGGTGGAAAATGGGCGTGTTAGATAACAGGTCTAACGGGAATTTTTTGGTCAAAGTTGAAACATATTAGGTTGGCTTTGGTTCACATGGGATATTCATTTGCCCAAAAGTTTTAATTTTCAAATAGACAGGTTGGGCTGGGTTATGAATGGTACATTAGATAGCTAACAGCCTAGCATATTGTCCAACAATTTCCTTAAGGTATATCATATATCAAGATTGATTTCATGGGACCAAGAGAGTATAAGACTACCCCATTCCAAATTTTTCTTTTACTGGGTAGTTTATCATCCTACAAGCAATTATAAAAGACAATGCATCCATTCCCAGACTAATTGATACAGGTTTGATGCTTATGCGATGATTATATATCGTCATGACAAATGTACCATATATACTATATACTATATGTCCTTGCGTCAAGTTTAAAAAAGCAAGCATCTAAACAAAGAATGAACTTAAATTAGTATTACAACAAGGTAAATTTTTACTTTCTGCATTATAACAAAGATCTGTTTATAGCGAAGTATCGATCTTTTGGTCAATCCACTGATTTTCTTTGAAAACTTTTTAAGATTTTAAGACTGTTGACAAACCTGAGTTATTTTAGTTTTATCATCACCACACGAGGAGAGTCTCAAGAGTTGCTTATATGCATATTCATCAACCAACGGCTTATACATATTTCTGAACAACTCAAATTGGCCATCTACTATCTTTTTCACCTGGGGCATCAAATCACAAAATTCAAAATTATAAAATCATTGGAAAGTTGAGGATAGAAATAATATCTTAAAGTACCCTTTTTAGGATCAACTAGAACATAGCCCAAAAGCAGTAGCAGAAGGGCTATATGTTTGCCACTGAACGTATGTACCTTATTTTTGTCCTCTGCAAAAAGCATACGCAAGTCACCCATATATGAGAGGCTGCATATTTTTTCATAAAGTTCTCTCTGCAGAAGAATGAATATAAGGAAATCAATTTATTATTAGCCAACTTAATAATGAGAAACAAATCGAACCTCTGTGAACTTTGAAGGCAAAAGAAGAAGTGCAGCAGAAGAGGCAGCCCTTAAATTAACCAAGTTGGTATTTTTGATATCCATATTGTCTACAATTATACGCACCTGTTACATTGAAAGGGAAAATAATTCAAAGAAAGATATGTATAATAAGGACAGGATGAATTTATATAACGATAAATGGCAGTGAAAACTGAAACATACAGGCTTTTGCAAGCGACCACTGAGGTAAAACCTATCCCAGTTCAGCATGTCTTGAGCCAAGTCATCCGTACGAACAACCCCATACTTGTACATCTGCTTGTGTTATTAATAGTTAAAGTAGATTTAAGCACAACAGTAAATCATTTTGTATTGAGTATATGATAGATACAATCACCATCGATACCCTGGTGTCAATAGCTACTAGGGCAGACTAAAAGTGGCGATTTCGATCCATTTCCCCATAGACGGGTCGACTGCAACTGGATCAAATAATTAAAATACAAAATAGTTTTTTTTTTTTTTTGAGGGGGGGTTCCCTTGAGTGCGGTCTTGAGTTCAAGCCTCACTCCAGGGATTTTCCTCGTGGAGTCGTGGTAACCCCGAGGGTAACTCTTGCGGGTGGTAACGAGTGTAGTGCGTGGAGTGTGGGTTCGACGTCCATATGCTGGTCGTTTGGATGTCACTGTGAATTCTCGAGCCACCTAACAACTAACTCGCCGTTCAAAAAAATGGGTCGAATGGGACAAACAAGTCACAGAAATCAAAAGTCACCCGAACTATATGGTTAATGTATAAAACCTTCTAGACCATAATCATAATTCACACACTACGTATTTATAAAAATTACAAGGCATGGAATAGGTTTCATGTGAACGATATCTGGTCCGTTTCAATCCAAACTGCAATTACACATTACATACATATTCACCAGAAAAAAAATTGTAATGATATGAGACATAACTAAATGGTCAAACGCTACCTTGTTGTTCCAAGAAACAAATGGATTAAAGTGTACACCAATGCCAATGTGATCTGCAACGTTAGTGATCTAAAAACCAACAAATTAATGACATACTTAAGTGAAATCTAAATTGAACATAATTAAGGGGGCGAACCAGTTTTGATCCACCAAGAGATGCCATCCACGAGGCGTAATGATCGCGGTTCATTTCTAGATTCTTGGTTATCAAAGAAGAAAACAAAAGGGGTAACTATTAAACACTGGACCAATTTTCTAGTAGCTCAACTAAAGCTGGCAAGATGAGTAGTATCATACCTCTGCATGCCATTGTTGGGGATTTGATACACCAAGAATATAATCTTCCATAGATGACTAAAAACCGAAAAGCAACATAATAAACAGTTAACTAGAATAATGAAGTAGCCCGAACTTATAGACTGCTTGAATCAAGCTTTAATGGCCAGCTAGTACAAGAATAGATGTAAAAGTAACCTTGTCACTATTATTAGGATGGAGACTTGAGCCGTAAACACAGCAAAAGTCTACTGGAGGTAGAACTTTCAGTAAACCACCGAGACTGGTTTTACTTCCCATGGCTGCGTACAGTTAAATTAATAAAATTACTACATTGAACCAGTGAGCAAAAATACAAATTACAGTCCATAACTGGGTGCTGATTAACCTCTGCTATTCCTTCAAGTTTTTTTAGTTTTAGGTAAGGCAAGTACTAGACAGTCTGGTCTGTCGATTATTTTAGAAATAAGTGATCAAATCAGTCAAATGTAACAAAAACAAAAAAACTATATGGAAAGTAAATGGTGAACGCTAAGAGCTATTATTTATATGGAACTAACGCTAATTAACAGATAAGACGTTAACCATATCAAGCAAAAAAGTTAAGTACATCTGCTGCAAACAACAGTTCATTTTGTAAAGGGCTTTTAGTATGAACAAACAATGTACGTTTTAATTTGTTCTGTTTTATTTATTGTGTAACTTTAAATGATGCGGGTACACACCAAATGGACATACAATGACCAAAAAAAACCTTAACGGAGAACTTATGGAATGCAAACGAACAAAAAAAAAACCTGTCCTAAAAATCTTGTTACATTAAAATTCTTGTTCATGTTCATTCATTTACTAAACAAACGAACTTCCCATTAAATCGTTCATTTAAGAGTGACAAATCAAAAAAACCAACAATGTGAGGGTTCCCCATTATTCTTTGCTTAATGTATAGGCTCAACGATCTCATGGACTGGGTAAATACAAGTAAAAGCTGGCTTAGGCATTCCATCAAACAGTTGGTGCGCAATCAATTTCGTTCAAACGTGAACAATATATTTTAAATTAGAACAAATGCTAATGTATCATGACATAATTATGTGAAAAATATGAATGTATCAGTTGCATATTACCTTCGAGAAATCAAGAAAAAAGAAAGACGATCAAATAAACAAATTAAGAAGATTTTGTGTATATGCGGTTTGGACTTCTGGTGGGAATTTTGGGTTTTTGATGTAGGAAAATTTTTAATTTCAGTCTCTTAGTATGCTTAGTAACCATATTTAGTCCTTTATAGTTGAAGGGATTGCTCAAAGACATACAAGTAAGCCAGTAAGGTACATAATTCCAAGCTCGATTAGCTTGGTGTGAGTGGGGTTCGAGTTTGGCTTGTTTGATTTTGGAGAGCTGGAGTTGAAATTTGGCTCAGTTCAAGTCTCGGTCATTCACTCGTTCGCTATAAAGACCTTTTTCGTGGTTAATCATCCGAGCGGCTCATAATTAATAAGTAATTTTTAATGATTGATCTCAGTTTCATGCAAATAGGGCATGTGACCGCTGGAGAATGTGATCGGTGAAAATAGTACATTGATATCCATATATACACCATAAAAAGAAAGCGTATATACCCTTAAAAGTTGATAAAAATACCCATAAAGAAGTAGAAATCGCACGGGGATTATTAATAGATTTATATCAATTTTATATGTCATTAATATATATTAGGGTATCTATTATATATATATAGATATACTTCTTATTATATTACTATATATACTATATATATATAATTTTGGAATTTGGGAGTTTGTGCCAACATTGTTCTTTTGTTTTTTTTTTGTTTTTACCTCATTTTTTTATGAGTAATGATAAATCCTCCTAATAGATCAACCTAATTATCCTCCTAATCATAAGATGAAGCCACATGGAAAAATCAAGGGGGTGATGTATGAAAGATAATGAGTGGATTACACATGTCAAAATGTTGTGGTATTAGGAGGATTATTAGGCTAAAGTTTTAGGAGGATCAATCATTTTCCTTAAATTTATATTTAATTCAATGAAAGGTCCTTATGGCTTATACAACTTTACAAGAATGGTTCATGAAGTTCGTTACTTATGCCATTTCAATCCTTTTTGTCACTTCTGACTTTTTTCAATTCATCTTATGCTTTTAAATTTATTTGTCATTTACATTGTAAAAGTGATTGTATAAAGTTACTTTTTATTTTCTACAATGATTTATATTGTACTTTTTTTTTTGTATACTACATATATATTGTATAATTTTAGTTTGTTTTTTCTTTTCTGTTTTTTCACATTTTTTTTATAGTTGTTATATGATTAACATTCGTATTTTTTATTCCTTCAACTATTCATATAAATGATCATGTAAATTTACTATTACCATTTGTACACGACAATACATTTCTTGACACATGTTTAAATAAGTAACATACAAATGTATCTCCCGCTTGAATAAGGTTTTTGAAAGCAACGTTATGTCTCTCGGGGCAAAGTCCGGATAACATAACTGGTTGTTATTAAATTTTGAAAATTTATTGATTATTATAGAATAAAAATGCATCCAAATATAATATTAATAATGTTTAATATACAACTTATATTATATAACTTTTTATTTTTATATATTAAATAAGACTATTCTCAATGCGGGACGTGGTCACTAAGGGGGAGAATGTGGTAGGGCTCGTGATGGAAGTGATTTATAGTGACACATCAAAAAATCGGAGGTGAAAATTCCAGTTTTTATTCATAGCTTAAAAGGCCGGAGATGAAAACTCAAAACTCCAAGTTAACTCGTTTTACAAAGTTATGATTGAACGTCTGTTTTTCCAAAAACTTTTTCAAGAAAACACCATTCATCCCAAAATTACCCCTTTTATGTATCAAATCAAATAAATGGGTCAATGGGTTTTAAAAAATGAAACACATATAATAGAATATCAAGAAATACAAAGAGGAGTTAAATAAATTATGAACACATAGACCCACATTTAAACAAAAGTAGGGTTTTTTTTAGGGCTAATTACTTGGAAAGTCCTTCAACTTGTCACTGAAACCTTTTCTAGGGCTCGAACAAAAAAAAGTTCTATTGTGAGGAAGGAAACCGGCTAAAACATCTTTTGTGGGATTATGACCTACTTTTGCTGATGTGGACTTTTTTTTTACCGGTTGTAGTTTTCATTTTTCTTTTATTTACAAATCATTTGCCATATCCTTCTACCATATACATATACATACATATGCACATATATAATAACAATTAACCCCATCAACATGTATACATATACTGCAACAACAAAATCAATTCGATTTTGACAAAATCACCCTATTAATCACACATATACAATAACAATTAACCCAATTGGGCTAATTACTTGAAAAGTCTCTCAACTTGTCACTGAAACCTTTTCTGGGGCTCGAACAAAAAAAAGTTCTATTGTGAGGAAGGAAACCGGCTAAAACATCTTTTGTGGGGAACCTTACAAGTAGCAGTTGAAAATATTTTTAAACACATTTTCATTTTTTTAAAACTTATTTAATGGTTACATGAATTTATTAATATAATTATCAAAAATTGAATGTTGTTGTTTTCATCTTTATTTGTGTTTGATTTGTTTATTCAATAGTGTATATACCGCCGATAAAATAACTATCTACATTTAGGGGTGTTCATCGAACCGTCAAACCGGTAAATCCGGACCAAACCGCGGTAATTGGATTGGTTTGGGCGGATTGAATTGTTAAAGTCTGGTCCGATGGTTTAACTTTTGAAAAACCGGGTTATTTGGTCCGGTTACGGTTTGAGCAAAGAAAAAACCGCAGAAAGCCGGACCGGACCGTACTTCATACTTTCACAACTCGAGAAGAAACTGACTTTATCTAAAGTCATAAAGCTTAAACATTTTACAAAAATAAACACTTTTATGATCCAAAGTCCATAGAGTTTTATTATAACGAGCAAACATATATAATGAATTTATAATTAATTATACATTTCTAATATAAACAAAAACTTTTTCAATATGTGGGTGTTATACCTGTTATTAACATATAGATAAAGTTTTGCCTAAAGTTTGAATACATTAAAACGAATAGTTTGACCTGCTAGTATTTCATTTAATATGTGTACTTCTAATTTTAAGTGTTTGTTATGGATCTTAACACAACTCTTGACAATTATATACAGTATTATATGAAAATAAAAGAAAGTAAAAAAGAACTTGAAAAACCGTCAAACCGTCCAAACCGGACCGCCTTACATGGTTTGGTTCTTGTAACACCCCAAGCCGGAGCTCGAAATGTCACGGAAATCATACAGCACCCGGTGGAATTACAATAGAAAACTAAATGCAATTAACGATTCGGTGAATCCAAGACATAGCAAAACAAGTAAAAATACAACAGGAGCAAATAGCCATCAACGTTAACATAATACATCCAAAGATGGCAAACGATCCTAAGTATAATGCAAAAGGAGGGTCAATGAATCCTTGATCCATGAGGTCCAAGTCCGGGTTAGACAGCAAGCAAGCAACTAAACACCACGTCCGGGGAGAACCTGATTACCTGAAAAGTGTACTAAGTATAGTCAACACAAGGTTGGTGAGTTCGTAGTAATGGTTCGTAACGAACCAACATCAATAATCACAATATAGGAATAGAGGCTAGACATGACTTACAGCGAGCCTCTAAGTAACACAATATCGTCCAACAACAAGATTACACAAAAGGAATGAGAGTGTAATGAGGATGCACAAATGATGTATGTATCAATGCAAGTGCCGAATGAATGAATAAGCAATATGCCTATCCCAAGCGTGACCTTCAATCACGTATGCAACGATACCCCTCTGCCATCGCCATGGACAGGGCTGTATCTCAAAAACATCGAGATATATATGTCTATATACTCGGGGTCAGGTCCACATCCAAAATGGGTGCATACATCTATGCACCAGGATGCCGGCAAATCCCCTGCCGAGGGTCCAACAATAATGTATGCAATGCTTACAACCAAATGTAAATGCATAACTCGTAAACCAACAATCGATATACATTGAACCTGTGTCAACAGTCAATAGACAATGAACCTGTGCCAACAGTCAATATTCGTCAAACATGACCCAACAACAAATATACGACAATCATACGCCAACGATCGATAATCAACAACATAAGCCACAAATCAATATAAACCAACTATACGTACATATACTTCAGAGGATTCTACTTTCTTCAAGTCCCAGATGCTTATGTATAGGGTCACCCGCAGCCTTCCCACCACATCTAAACCCAATGAAGGCATAACCGACTTCCATGTATGTACGTCTATCCTAATGTATAAGTAATACTTAACGAAAACACAACCCAAGTCAATCAACGAAAAGATACGTCACATCAATCCAACAATCAAGTCAAACAAACAATACATCAATAAATACAAGTAAACACGCCAGGTTTACACTTTTCAGCCCGAATCCCAAGCGGGTAGGGAGATACGAAACTCACCTCGATTGGTTATGAAAGCTAAGATTGATATAAAGTTAAGTTATCTTCGAACAATGTTCACTCCACGTCCAACACCTAAATATCGATCATATACATTCACGTCAACATACATAAACACATATACGCAATTATTGAAAACACGGCAAAACCCTAATTAGGGTTCCAAAGTGTTTCACGACGTTAAATGACTTCTACGACTCTTAATCAATGTTATATAAGATAAGAAGTGAATTAGATTAAGACTCGGCGCGTAAAACGGTCTAGAAGGTCAAACTAGGTCAAACAAGGAACATTCCAGAAAACAACGGCCGTAACTTACGGCCAACAGGGGCGTAAGTTACGGTGGTCAAAATACAACGGGCGTAAGGTACGGTCACGAAGGGGCGTAAGCTACGCTGGGCAAACTTGACTGGGCGTAAGGTACGGTGAATAGGGCGTAACCTACGGTCCTCTAGAAAGTTCACTTTTGGCGTCTGGAGTGGCGTAAACAGAGGGATTTTTGGCGTAAGGTAAATCCTAGGCGTAAGCTACGGCCAACCTAGGCGTAACTTACGGCCTACAAAATAGACCTGGCGTAACCTACGCCTGGGAGGGGCGTAAGTTACGCCCAACACTGGGCAAGCCTAAGAACAGCAGCACCAGCAGCTGCAAGTCCGACCCAAAAACCCCCAAAAACAACCCAAAACGATTCGTAAGCGTTTGTAACATAATTTGAAGCATCAATAAGCATTGCTACACATAACCACACTTAACCCATACCATAAATCCGCCCATTAACATCAAAATCATGCCGAATCGTCCCAACCCTAAATAAAACCCTAATTACCCAAAATCGCCATTTGACTCGATTCAAGACTTGCAACTGCACCAAATTAACTAGAAACAAGTAAATGAACATAAATAGGAGTAAATGGGATGATTTAGACTTACCAAAACTCTTTCTAGCGCTCAAATCCGAATTTAGGTCAAAATGGGTGAAATGTTAGAACTTGGCCTTTGATTCTTCAAAGATGGCGACAATGAGAAGATGATGATTACGGTTCTTGTATTATAGCAATTCCAAAACACAATTTAGATGGAAGAAAAGGAAAACTAGATGGGGGGTTTCTTTTACTAGAGAGAATAGAAGAGAAAGAGGGAGATGAGAGAAATGAGAAAGGATAAGGGGAATGGGTCTTGGGGAGGGGCTGGTGGGTCATGGACTACCCACGGGCCGACCCGTTTCCCTTCTCAACCACAATACCATTAGTTGCACAATTACATACTGACTACACATACGACGACCCGACTAGCATACCACATAGTCATAAAATCATAAATGGGTCCAAATACTTCATTCAATAAGTTTGTTAGTCAAATTACACCAAAGTCAACGGGTCAAAATTCGCGGATTATATGATTTGTTCTGGTTCGGTCAGACAATATACTTGGTTTGGTTTGGTTTGATATAAGTTGAAACCGGAATTTCCGGTTTGGTTTGAAATTTAGTCAAAACCGGACCAAACCGGTCCATGAACACCCCTATCTACATTAATCTCATTTTCACATAGATAGTGTGTATCTATATCTATATTTCTGCTTTAGTACATCACCATCGATCCATACATAGATTCAAAATCTAAATCTTATCTTTTTTATCTATAATAATGTATATATCCCTCCACTGCCACAACATTTACAATCCAAATCCATAACAATGGTATCACCATGTATAGATTAATCTTTCAGTAACATAAACCCTAATCACACCACCACAATCCCAACCCGATTCGCCGGCAGTGGTGGTGTTGCGTTGTGGCACCTGGTAAAACAACTGTTGCTGCTGCTGCTGCTTCTTGTTCTACAAATCCCACAGCCGCCACAACAATTACCGCCGGAGATGATCGTGTGGGAGATTCCGGCGAGCTTCATTTCCGGCAACGATTTATACATATGTATATGTATATGTATGTGTGTGTATAGATCTATGTGTATATGGTTTGTCTCCGGTTGACCATCGAGAGACAGAGGTTATTGCGGTTTATCAAGATCGGTGGTTGATTTTGTTGTTGAATTTTTTGATTTCCATAAAGATAATTGGGTTAATTGTTATTGTATATGTGTGATTAATAGGGTGATTTTGTCAAAATCGAATTGATTTTGTTGTTGCAGTATATGTATACATGTTGATGGGGTTAATTGTTATTATATAGACACGTTGACTCCCCAGGGCGTAGGTGGGAATAACGAATACTTGGGTTGCGCCAAGATTCGAACCCGCATCATACAGACTCCTAGTACCCTTGTGAAGGGGGAGGTGGCCACTGGGCTACTAACCCAGTGGTTGGTTAATTGTTATTATATATGTGTATATGTATGTATATGTATATGGTAGAAGGATATGGCAGATGATTTGTAAATAAAAGAAAAATGAAAACTACAACCGGTAAAAAAAAAAGTCCACATCAGCAAAAGTAGGTCATAATCCCACAAAAGATGTTTTAGCCGGTTTCCTTCCTCACAATAGAACTTTTTTTTGTTCGAGCCCCAGAAAAGGTTTCAGTGACAAGTTGAAGGACTTTCCAAGTAATTAGCCCTTTGAAAAATGAGTTCTTTTTGTTGAAAAATGAGTTCTTTTTGTTGAAAAGTGAACTTCCCTTGAAACTTTGTGTCGTGATTCGACAACGGGGGGTTTAGCATATGTTGTCTTAACCGATTCCGCGCTAGAGAGCTGCCTCGAAATAGAAATGCCTATTTCAAATACCCGATGGGGGGAAATCCCCCTGCTAATCCGTCCGAAGGCACGACGAATAATAAGGGTAAACCGTGTCCCCTCAGACTTGAACCTGAGTATATCTAAGCCAAGTCATCATAGAAGGACTTCCTATGTCCAGCCCAAGGCTTGAACAAAAAACCTCCGAAATGCGGAGATGTTCTTTCAACCATTGATCTAATGCTCAAAGACTTGAAAAATGAGTTCTGCTCAAGGAGACCCCCGTATTTGTACCGCTCACCGACAAGATCCCAACCGATTAAACGGACCTGATCGTATCTTTGTGAAATAACAAGTGCAAATAAGAAGAAATTACATTAACAACTTTTATTGAGGGTCTTCATTTCTTTCTTTTGGAACATAACAGTATAGTTTTATAAGTTATTGTTAAAATAAAACAAGTATTAAAGTAAAACAATTATAATAAATTTCTTTACTGAAAATTATTGTGCATCATGAAAATCATCGTGCATCAATATATATTTGCTTCGTGAATCCTTATGTGCATCAATTTATCATGATCCAAATGTCAAGATCTTGTCCTATTTGTTTTACTTTAATACATGTTTTACAATAACCATTATAATATAATACATTACTATAATATATATAATATACTATAATTTATATTCTATAAATTGTATATGTGTAATAACTACTCTAAAGTTACATATTTCCTCAAACTTGATTTGACAAAGCATGCATTTCTTTTTACACCTTATAATCCAATATCACACTAATTTCATGAAAGGGTAGATTCCACTTTGTAATTTTGGCATTGGCCCTTGATGATTTCCAAATAAAATACAAAACAAAATGGATATAGTTTTAGATAATTAATAGAAAAGGCCAAAAGGGGTTGGTTGCTCTTTGTTGACTTTTTAGGCATGTGGACCTTTTGCACTTGTAGGGGAATACCGACGACTTCACTAGGTAACAAGTCTTACACGTCCGTTGCTTATTAACCTCTTATGGACATTCATTGTTCTCCAATGCTCTTACGAGATATTAACTAGACATTCTTGTGTGGTGTTAGCACTTAGATAGCCTAATACTAAAGCTTAGTGTCAATGTGTCATTAAAATTGTAGAAAGAAATTTGTGAAGTTTTCACATATCACTTTAAAGTTTTCACATATTTGTCAAGATATAAATAGTGGTGTAACTATTTGTAGCATAACATGATTAGTTGAGTTATGTTCTTTGTACATCATATCATGAAATAATGAACAAGTGTGATAGGAGCATTTGATAAAACATATGGTCTTATTCTAGTCTCTTTAAGTTTCCAATCAATAATATATAGATAATATATAGGACTATTTGATTTGATGCTTACCCATATAGCTCACATATATCCGCAAATATTTAAATTTGTTTATATTTATCATGAAACTAGAGCTAGCCTACAACTTATGATTTGAATGTTTCATAGCATGCTTCAAATAGTACAAAACTTTGGTGTAAGCATTTCATATCATTGTGTCACTTAAACTAGGTATTATAACACACATTCAATAACTATTGTAACACATTTTTACAACATAACTTAGATAGGTTGAGTATGTGGCGATTCAAACTCTCAATTCCTTATTCATTTGACTAGTTTTAACAGAGGGTTTTGTAAATTCTTAATCAAGGTTTTTTTTTTTCCTAGCGATGAATTTGAACTCGACGGCTATATATTCAGCTTCAATGACAGGGAAAAGCAATGTCTCCAATTATGTGAGCATTTTTGGTTATACAAAAATTTGAACCCGAACCTCAAAATCTCAAAGTCTCCTAAGTCAATCCATCAATTGATGTTTGGTGTTTGAGGTTGTAATAGTACCACTAAACACTCAAACTACACAACTTTAGTGTTAATTGCTACAAAAGTAAGACTTTATATATAATAATAAGAAAAATGATAAATCCTTCTAAAGATTAGCTTAAAAATCCTCCTAAAACTATAAAAAGGTGACATGTGGAATCCATTAATTCTCTTTCCTAATCTTGCCCCCTATTTTTTCACATGTCATCATCTAATAGTTAGCAGGATTTTTAGGCTATTAAATTAGGAGGATTAATCATTTCCCTAATAATAATAGTAAATGTCATATTCTTAGGTTGATTTTCATTTATTAAATATTATATTATCGTGCTTATGTGTGTCGAATGTTGATTGCTAATTTGTTATCACCTATGAAGTAAACCGCCCAAAATTCTTAATTATTACTTATCATACTCATTTTATGAGATCGATAGAACACACGTCCACGTCCACACCCACACCCACACCCATATAGTCTTTCACTTATTTTTATTTTTAACGGAATATTTATAGTTAAGGTCAGCGGTAAGTTTTTTTTATATACACAACTCTAATTTCAAAAAAGCCTTATTATAGATCAACCCTTTTCAATGTTCAAAAAAAAAAAGATCAACCCTTTTCTCATCCCTATGAGGTATACCAAGATTTAAATTTAAAAAAATAAAATAAAACCCATAACCTTTAAATCTCATACTTTTCCATGTGTCAATCCAGTGGGTTGTTACTCTTTCACTTATATTATGAAAGAGGATAAAGGTTTTCCACCACCATAAATTCATTTCCTACTAAAGTTAAATTCACGTTTTATCATTTGATTTCCAAATTTTCACTCATTAAAAAGGAAAGAGTAAATTACACTTTTGGTCCCTGAACTTGACACGTTTTTCACTTTTAGTCACTAAACTTCAAAAATTGCAAATTATACACTAAACTTGCCACTTTTTTTCACTTTTGGTCACCGCGTCAACTTTGTTACCTTTCCTCCGTTAACTTGCCCAGATTCGTTAGTTTTTTTTTCTCAGTTTTCGTCCTTTTCATTTATTCCATTAAAAGTGATAATCGATGAAAAGTACATTCAAAACTCAATCCATTTATATGATTTATTACAAATTTATATAACACAAACAAAAATATTTACGGTTAAATCATAAGGCGTTATCGATTATTCAGAGAAAAAAAATCTAGAACACGTTACTCCGGATAACCGTTACAATATCTTATTTTTATTATAGTTTAGCAATAGTTAATAAAATGAATTAAGGAAAACTATATAAATTTATATAACACAAAAAGAAATAAAAATCAATTATTTCAACTAACAATTATGTCATCGTCGTTCAAAAAGAAAATCAATTATTTCATCTAATCAAACTATTTTATAATCAATAAAGTAGTAAACTGTAAACATAAAAAAAAACTGTTTCAAAACCCCTCACAAATGAATATGTATTTTCACTAATCGAACAAAACAATATCTAAGACTTGAAGTTAGGCCGATTATCACTTTTAATAATGAAATATATGGAAAGGACGAAAAATGGAAAAAAAAACTAACGAATCTGGGCAAGTTAACGGAGGAAAGGTAACAAAGTTGACGCAGTGACCAAAAGTGAAAAAAAGTGACAAGTTTAGTGTATAATTTGCAAATTTTGAAGTTTAGTGACTAAAAGTGAAAAACGTGTCAAGTTCAGGGACCAAAAGTGTAATTTACCCAAAAGGAAAAGGTATTTGATCTGCTTACACATGGCCACCTGGGTGATCCAGACTTTTCATATATGTGTAAATCCAAACATCCTAAATTACATGGTAATTTGTCTGGCTATTGAACTTCTTTATCTTTTGCTATCACTTGAGCTTATACGTATCAATTTTCATATATACGTGAATATCACATATGAAAAAATTTTGGTCACATGCCAATTATCCATTTATAACCTAGTTTTTAGTCACTTTTTTACTAGTTATATAAAAAACGAAATATAATATCTAGGCAAACAATCCATTATAACTCAAACTTCAAATCACATCAAGCATATATATATCAAAAAATTATTTATTCATTTTCTTTCATATAGTCACTAGCTAGTAGATAAAAAAGGTGGGGGCGAAAGTGAAGGACCTCTTTCATATGTGATCCAGAACAAGATGCCTAATGACCACATATCACGTCAATCAATGGTTCCTTTTTCATCTTCTTATTTCCGCGTCTCTATCTACGCCACTCTGGTTTTTTTTCTTTATGTTTATTATTATTAATAAATTAAATCAAATTAAAGCGTGCATCAATTTTCCCAAGTGCATTTTATCTTTTAAACTATCATTATGCTCCCAGTTCGTGTTTTCGTTCTTATCAACTAGAGTCTTTTTGCTTATACATGATCATCATTTTTCTTATATTTCTTTTTCTATAAACTTATTAAACTAGCATGGTATATGTGCGAAATGGTAAATAAAAATGTTACGGCATATAAGTAACTCTAATTAAGGTGACCTAGTATTCATGGTTCAGTCATTATAAAATTTCTTATGTTCAAATGTAATTCAATAACATCTTAGACATGCATGGTTAAGTTAGAGAAAAGGCTTGAAAACAATTACAAATATTCCAATTAGGCAACATACATCCAAGACAATGACCATCTTTCTCAGATGTTACTAAATGATATCAAATGTACTATCTATACTATATGATAAAACAAATTCATTTTTGATTTTCAACATTGAACTTAAAACTTCAAATTTGATTTTAAGTTTCAACAATGTACACATTCTATTGCATGATGTAACATACATCATAGCCACATTACATCAATAACTTCCACTACTCACCGGCGCCATCACCACCACCACCAATCTCCGCCGCCACCACCGCCGCTCGCCGCCACCACCACCCGTCACCGCCACCACCGCCGCCATTACATCACTGCCACCGCCGCACCTCCATCACCGCCGTAATGCGCGGGTACCGTTCTCTTAATAAAAGTAATTTTACGTTTCTTAAAATGTAAAAAAAAATAGACAAATTTTTTGAAAACATTATTTAAAAATAAAGATTTGAAATTAATTTCCACGCATTAATAAGATGTGATAGTACTCAAAATGCATATATTCATATACATGTATCATTGGAGAATATTTGATCAAGAATGGAGCCGTCCAATAAACCAACAAGAGTTTTTTTTAGGATTCATTTAACAAAGTTGGGAACTTGGGAATACATATGACACAAAAAAGTTGTCAATCATGGCCAGCTCAGCTGGTCAGGGGCACTTTTGGTTATACCCTAGTTCTTGAGTTAGATCATCATGGATGACAAGTCTTGGGTTTTTTCTTCTGAATACTTGTAACGACTCATGTTCAACATCTCGTTGTCTAGGGTACGTGCAAGACTTTACCGTTATACGATGAGGTTTTCCTGATGTCGTGTACCGACTAAATGTTAAAAAAAATAATAATAAAGTGAATCAAATATGAATATTTATTATTAAAAAGAAAATCTCTAAACATGAAATTAACTTAGATTTTTGGCTTACCGTGTAGTCTTATACCCGTGAGAAGTCATGGTTGATTAATAACAGCTGGTCGACACGACTTGTATATATGGTGTATAGTCTTAATACCCGTACGATGTACGGTTTGATTATATATTGGTAAATTTGATTTACTTATACTATATTTTAAAATCAAACAAAATATTCGATTTGTTATATTTTTTGTGAATTTTTTTTTGATAGGTTGTAATTTTTAAACAATACATAACTTATCGAAACTTTTAATATTGTTATAATTGTTCAATGATTTAAAGTATGGGTGTAGTTTACAAATGTTATATGTTATTTAATTAATTAATTATAACTCTTTTTGAACATAATTAATTAATTAAACAAATAATAAACAAATAATAATAATGACATTAAAATAAAGACGGTAACTAATTTTACGGAGTATAATACCAATCCAATTTTGATGGTGTGATATACATCTACGATTCTACTCACATTGATATAATATAAAATTTAGATAAATATAAAAACCGATTATTTATATTTTTTCAAGAAAATAAAATATACATATTAATTTAAAAGAGCATATATGAGCATATGTCACGTAAAAATTATGACACATGTCGTTTTAAAAAGTATACAATCCTGTTTTAGTTTATTGGTCGATATTAATGAACCATTGTTATTGTGAACATACACGTACGTCTAAGTGAATGCATTTGGTAGTTATTGATCTTGTTTTTTAGTTTTTTTTTACTTGTCACTTGCCTTTATTTTTCCTAGATTTAAAACAATATAATAAATCCTTTTTAAAATAACAAAATATATATTATCAGATTTTTTACACAATTTTTATTCGCCAACTTTGTCTGAACAAATTTTGTTTTTTTTTTCCTTATAAAACGGAAAATATTAGATATTAATGATTCAAATCCCAACAGTGATATTTTGGTGAGCAATATGCTGGAAGTTGGAACAACTTTCGCGCCATACTTTATCGTATATATACATATGTATTTATTTAACTTTTGGGTTTTATACATCATCTTCATTACAGGCGCATTTCCATTTCCCTTTATTGTATGAGTCCATCGATATTAAATTAAACTAGCACGGTACCTTTACAATACGGCGGTGGTCATGACGGCAAAGGTGTGATGGTGGGGGCGACTGTTAGTGGTAGAGACGGCATCGAGTGGTGTAGATAATTGATGTAAAAGTAATTGATGTAAGAAGTTAATGAAAATATTTTAAAAGATAAAGGAATATAAGTGTAATGTAATCATTAAGGGCATTTTAGACAATTCAACATGTAACTTTCAGCAATGGGTGTATTTTTATAATATAGTACTAGCACTGTACACGCGCAATGCGACGGTGGTCGTGACTATGGGTGAGATTGGGTCGGTTTGGGTCGGTTTTGGCCTAAAACCGAAACCCAAACCGAATCTTTCGGTTTTTAAAAACCAGAAACCATTGGATTCGGTTTTGGTTCGGTTCGGTTTGGTTTGGGTCGGTTTTCGGTTTGACATTGTTTTTTTTTTTTTTCCCAAGAGTCATTTTGCCAAGGTTTTAAAAGAATTGGGAGTAAGAAAAGCCTAATATGTGTTGATAGTAAACACAGCAACACAAAATTAATGATGTCCTATATTACCGTATCATTTCCAAATTATACAAATATTGGACAAACGAAGATTAAAACACCATACTGTATGTATGAATTCGAGAAGATAATGAAAAGCCTGTTGGGATTAGTTTGTTAAATGATACAGATATAAAACATATAAAATAAGAATCTAATTTGATGTAGATATAAAAGATAATATATAAATTATAAAATAAAACTATAACATATATGGTATTCGGTTCGGTTCGGTTTTGACGGTCGGTTTTTGCATATGAAACCGAAACCCGAACCGATCCGTTCGGTTTTTAGAAAACCAAAACCAAACCAATGGATTTGATTCGGTTTTCGGTTTTTTCGGTTCGGTTTTCTTGGTTTTTTTCGGTTTTTGGTTTTTCGGTTCGGTTTTTGCTCACCCCTAGTCGTGACGGCGACGATGTGGTGGTGGGGGAGAATGTTGGTGGTGGAGGTGACGTTGAGTGGTATAGATAATTGATATAATAGTTAATTTAAAGGGTTAATGGTTTTTTTAAAGATAAAGAATTGATAGTGTAATTTAATCATTAATGTAAATGGGATAATGTACGTGAAAATATTTTAAGGGGTGCTAGGTGAAAATATTATATACTCCCTCCGTCCCACTAGAAGTGTCATGTTTTGCATTTTCAAAGTCTAACATTTATAACTTTGACCTTAAATAATTTTATTTGTGTTAGATAATATTTGATGAAAATTATATGAATTGATTGTGTTTTAGACGTGTTTTTTAATGGTATAACTTTTCTCAAGTTTTATGTAACACAACAAAATATAATTAAGGTCAATTTTTTTTAAATATAGACTTTGAATATTCAAAGTAGGACACTTCTAATGGGACGGAGGGAGTACTATATATAAGGGATGACATTCAGGGGCGCAGCTACACAAGGGGGGGGGGGGGGGGGGCGCAGGCTATAGGGGCGGGGGGGCGACCCTCCGAAATTTTTTTACGATGTAGGGGGTATATATTTTTCGTGTAGAAATTTTTTGATATATTCGGTTTCGACCCCCATTTTAATTGTGAAATTTTTTTTATATACTAAGCAATAAAATTGATCCATTACATTTTACATAAGCCCATTCAAAATTACTTAGTCCAAACTAAAACCCATTACTTAATTAGTTACTTAGCCCATTAATTAAAAAAAAAACGGATAAAAATTAACACACTTTCCTCCTCCCGCTCCCTCATCTCCTCCCCCTTCTGTCCTCATTCCACCCTCCCCATATGAAACCGAAACCCGAACCGATCCGTTCGGTTTTTAGAAAACCAAAACCAAACCAATGGATTTGATTCGGTTTTCGGTTTTTTCGGTTCGGTTTTCTTGGGTTTTTTCGGTTTTTGGTTTTTCGGTTCGGTTTTTGCTTTTTTTTTTTTTTTTTTTTTTTTTTTTTTTTTTTTTTTTTTTTTTTTTTTTTTTTTTTTTTTTTTTTTTTTTTTTTTTTTTTTTTTTTTTTTTTTTTTTTTTTTTTTTTTTTTTTTTTTTTTTTTTTTTTTTTTTTTTTTTTTTTTTTTTTTTTTTTTTTTTTTTTTTTTTTTTTTTTTTTTTTTTTTTTTTTTTTTTTTTTTTTTTTTTTTTTTTTTTTTTTTTTTTTTTTTTTTTTTTTTTTTTTTTTTTTTTTTTTTTTTTTTTTTTTTTTTTTTTTTTTTTTTTTTTTTTTTTTTTTTTTTTTTTTTTTTTTTTTTTTTTTTTTTTTTTTTTTTTTTTTTTTTTTTTTTTTTTTTTTTTTTTTTTTTTTTTTTTTTTTTTTTTTTTTTTTTTTTTTTTTTTTTTTTTTTTTTTTTTTTTTTTTTTTTTTTTTTTTTTTTTTTTTTTTTTTTTTTTTTTTTTTTTTTTTTTTTTTTTTTTTTTTTTTTTTTTTTTTTTTTTTTTTTTTTTTTTTTTTTTTTTTTTTTTTTTTTTTTTTTTTTTTTTTTTTTTTTTTTTTTTTTTTTTTTTTTTTTTTTTTTTTTTTTTTTTTTTTTTTTTTTTTTTTGGAGACTAATAGCCGTGGGTTCAAAACATACAAGGGTCGAATTTGGGTGCCATTGCTTGGTGGTAACCGAGAATTGATCCTTGAGGAAGCCCATAGAAGTAGATATTCGGTTCATCCCGGTGTCACCAAAATGTATGCAGATTTGAAGCCGATTTATTGGTGGCCGGATATTAAAGGAGAAGTAGCTCATTTTGTAGCAAAGTGTTTGACGTGTGCACGTGTGAAAACGGACCATCAAAAGCCGTATGGTTTGTTGCATCAACTAGACATTCCCGAGTGGAAATGGGATCATATTACCATGGACTTTGTAACGAAGCTACCGAAAACGCCGAAAGGGAATGATATGATATGGGTGATTGTAGATAGATTGACGAAGAGTGCTCATTTTCTAGCTACCCGACAAGATGTGCCTTTAACGAAGATGGCAAAGATGAACATTGATGAAGTAGTTGCGAAACATGGAGTTCCTTTATCTATTGTTTCGGATCGAGATTCGAGGTTTGTGTCAAACTTTTGGAAGGGTCTTCAACGGGAATTGGGTAGTAGAATAAATTTGAGTACCGCCTATCATCCCCAAACCGATGGGCAAAGTGAGAGAACCATTCAAACCTTGGAGGATATGTTGAGAACGTGTGTACTTGAATATGGCAAAGTGAGAGAACTATTCAAACCTTGGAGGATATGTTGAGAACGTGTGTACTTGAATACGGTGGAGCATGGGATGATCATTTGAGGATGATTGAGTTTGCTTACAACAATAGTCACCATGCAAGCATTGGAATGCCACCATTTGAGAGGTTATATGGAAGAAGGTGTAGGACTCCAAGTTGTTGGATGGAGCCCGGTGAAAAGCAGTTGACCGGTCCCGAAATTATTGAAATTACCTCTGAAAAGGTTAATGTAGCTAAAGAAGCTTTGCGCGTGGCAAGAGAAAGGCAGAAAACTTATGCAGATAAGAAAAGGAGACCGATTGAGTTTAATGTGGTGATTTAGTGATGCTGAAAGTATCACCTTGGAAAGGAGTTATTCGATTTGGAAAGAAGGGAAATTTGAGTCCACGTTTCATTGGACCTTTTAAAGTTGTGAAGCGCATTAAAGACGTGGCATATCAGTTGGAATTACCTCCAGAATTGGATGGAATTCACAACACTTTCCATGTATCCTACTTGAGGAAATGTTTAGCTGAGAAGTCAAGTGTGATTCCTATTAAAGACGTGAGTATTGACCCAATGAGAGAATAGTAGACGAACCAGTAGCGATACTTGGAAGAAAGCAAAAGAAGTTACGCCGAAAAGTGATTGACCTCGTGTTGATAAAGTGGAAGTATAACCATGGAGAAAGCTTAACGTGGGAAACTGAAGCAGTAATGAAGGAAAAGTATCCCGAGTTGTTCCTTAATGAAGAGATTCCGGGGACGGGATCCTCTTAAGGGGGAGGTAATTGTAACATCCCAAACTTTTCTTTACTAGTTGACTAATGCCGTTAAGTCAATATTGTGTGTGTCGTTAAGTCTATTTTTGATTTAATGTTTATATGTAGCTAATGTGTGTTATGTGTGAGGCTTGTAAGCCTAAATGTTAATGTAGTATAAATGTGTGTAATATGAAGATCAATGTCTATGTAGTGACATTTAATGAAGGATTAATGATGTATATGGTCAATAAAGTAGTTTGTGACCAATAATGAAGGATTAGGAAGCTTAGGGGCTAGTTTTGAAATGTGTGCAAAGTTAAAAACGGGTTTAGAGGCTTAGGGGTTGTCATTAGAGAGCCATTATGCAGATTTTCTTCCTCCTAAACAAGCCTTCCCTTCCCCTCAAGTTTCTCGCTAGATCTATTCGTTTTGGAGCCAAATCGATCGTGCATTGCTTAGATCTTGGATCTTTATCACCTAATACAGGTAATATAGGTGTTCCTCTTTTGAGATATGATTGTTTGAGTCTTATATTAGTCTTAATCCAGGCCATAAGGGTTTGGGTTGGGTTATTTGATTAAACGTTCACCGATTTCATGTTATTCGGGTGATTAAATGATTGATTTATGAAGTAGATTAAAGGATTTATAGGCTGAAAATAGATGATGAAAGTGAAATTAAATGGGTTAATTTTAAGTCCCCAGGTTGGATTTGGGGTATGGGTTCGTATGGAATTCGTTTGATCAAAGAACAAAGTTGGGATTTCTGGTCGACACTCCAAGTGCGACGCACCTGGAGGGTGGTGCGACGCACCACAGCCCAGTTTGGGTTTTGGTGAACCCCGATATGCGACGCACCAAGGGCTGGTGCGGCGCACCTGGTCTTAATCTAAATTCCCTGGAAGATTGGTGCGACGCACCAAAGGGTTGGTGCGGCGCACCTATTGATTGATAAGTTTTCTGATGGTTTTGTGCGACGCACCAAAGGGTAGGTGCGGCGCACTCGTAGTTAATTT
>CM067173.1:127684656-127690137 GCA_034093135.1 Erigeron breviscapus
TTTTTTTTTTTTTTTTTTTTTTTTTTTTTTTTTTTTTTTTTTTTTTTTTTTTTTTTTTTTTTTTTTTTTTTTTTTTTTTTTTTTTTTTTTTTTTTTTTTTTTTTTTTTTTTTTTTTTTTTTTTTTTTTTTTTTTTTTTTTTTTTTTTTTTTTTTTTTTTTTTTTTTTTTTTTTTTTTTTTTTTTTTTTTTTTTTTTTTTTTTTTTTTTTTTTTTTTTTTTTTTTTTTTTTTTTTTTTTTTTTTTTTTTTTTTTTTTTTTTTTTTTTTTTTTTTTTTTTTTTTTTTTTTTTTTTTTTTTTTTTTTTTTTTTTTTTTTTTTTTTTTTTTTTTTTTTTTTTTTTTTTTTTTTTTTTTTTTTTTTTTTTTTTTTTTTTTTTTTTTTTTTTTTTTTTTTTTTTTTTTTTTTTTTTTTTTTTTTTTTTTTTTTTTTTTTTTTTTTTTTTTTTTTTTTTTTTTTTTTTTTTTTTTTTTTTTTTTTTTTTTTTTTTTTTTTTTTTTTTTTTTTTTTTTTTTTTTTTTTTTTTTTTTTTTTTTTTTTTTTTTTTTTTTTTTTTTTTTTTTTTTTTTTTTTTTTTTTTTTTTTTTTTTTTTTTTTTTTTTTTTTTTTTTTTTTTTTTTTTTTTTTTTTTTTTTTTTTTTTTTTTTTTTTTTTTTTTTTTTTTTTTTTTTTTTTTTTTTTTTTTTTTTTTTTTTTTTTTTTTTTTTTTTTTTTTTTTTTTTTTTTTTTTTTTTTTTTTTTTTTTTTTTTTTTTTTTTTTTTTTTTTTTTTTTTTTTTTTTTTTTTTTTTTTTTTTTTTTTTTTTTTTTTTTTTTTTTTTTTTTTTTTTTTTTTTTTTTTTTTTTTTTTTATACGTCATTTCATAACATGCACTACATTACATATCATTTGGGACTGCATTTCAGGTCTCATTGGTCAACTACGTAACCCATATCACCTCCCGTGTAACCCCGTATACCCACAAGCAATTCAAGGTACCAATTGGGAAGTTATTATATGAAACCATCTTTTGTTGAACCCTCAGCGTGTCAAAGTAGTGTATCTTACCTCGAGGAAGCGCACGACAATAGACAACTACGTTACCGTGCAAAGCAACTAGTCTCGTCTACCTATAATTAGTAAACGACCATTAGACACGCCAATACTCACGTTATTAAGGTCATAACTCAGACCTAAACACCTACAAACATGACCCACGACAACGACATACGCATTGGATGTTCAAAAGTTATAACATTTAAAAACTCAGACACTGTTGCGCCGCAACTTATCTTTCTGTATTACAGTTGCGCCGCAACTTATCTTTCTGCATTACAGTTGCGCCGCAACTACCTACAGTTGCGCCGCAACTTATCTTTCTGCATTACAGTTGCGCCGCAACTACCCTACAGTTGCGCCGCAACTTATCTTTCTGCATTACAGTTGCGCCGCAACACCTCAGTTGCGCCGCAACTTATCTTTCTGCATTCAGTTGCGCCGCAACTAGCCCCGTTTCAGCACAACTTCGATCGATTAAACCCCCAAACCAGATCCAAATGACTCCAAATCAATTACAAGACTTTTATACATCAAAATCCTTCATATTTAGACCATAATGATGCATTACAACCTTTGATTAAACCATACATAGTTTACAACATTAAAACAAGCATCATTCCGACATCAATTGACCCTCCAATGACCTAGATCCACATTCTAATGACTCATAAGATTGAAAAGATGTTAAATCCATGCTACTATACCTTTTCTACCTGTAGATCACAACGAGGATGTAGAAGACTCGATCAAACACTCCGTAATCACACGTTTCGAAGGATTTTCGGCTTAGAAATCGATTGGGGATCAAGGGGTGGTCTAGGGCTTGGGAGAAAAGTGATAATATCAGTTATGAGGAACTAATGATCACCCTTAGGGCTCTAAACCCGTTTTTGACTTTCCCACTAGGTCAAAATTGGTCCCTAGACTTCCAAACATCACATTATTAGCCCAAAACACCTCTATGGACTATATACAACTCAATGAACCCTTCAAGCACCTCAAAAGGCACATAACTACATCTTTAAACACATTACTACATCAATTAATAAGACATTCAAGTCTCGCACGTATAACACATTAACTACATTTAAGCATTAAATCTACCATAAGCTTAACAGACACGTTATGTTGACTTAACGACTCAAGTCAACCGTTAATTAAAAAGATTGAGATGTTACAATTAAATAGTTGTATACTTACCATAAAATTCAGGGGCAAATATTTAATATTTACACCCAATCTTTTTATCCAAGTGAAGCCCTAAAAGCTTCATTTAGCATTTCCAACCACTTAGATTTTTTTTTTGAACAACTTTTCCATTAAATTAGCCAGTGGCGCCTACAACATTACAATACTTATAGATTACTAGATGAAGGATTTGTGATCCAATCAAGCCAATTAAATTTACATGTATTACTTCTATTAGATATCCAATTGAAAGCCAAAAGTTTAATGTCATCAAGCATTTTCTCCGGTTTCTCCACAGAATGGCTGAAACAAGCATTGTTTCTGTTTTTCCAAATGATCCACAAGGAGGTTTGAATAACCACATCAAAGCAAACCTTGAGTTTTCCAACCACTTAGATAAAATTAATAAAAGTGTTCAATTATCATACCCTACGGGGGATCAAATTTTATCATTCCATATTTTGATACTCATCAACTGGCGTGATGAGGACGATGGCAAAAGAATACCCTATCACACATTCACACCACACCAAAAGACAGTGCATATCACAGCCAATCACCTCACCATATTAACCCATTATAGGAATCTACATCACCCCACATTGTATATGTTTCTTCTAGAATTTATGAAAACGATTTTGTGGTTTGTTTTTAACAACCAATTAGCTAAGAAAATATCGGCCGTTCTAAAAAAAAGAAAAACTAAGAAAATATCGGGTGTTTTATATATGGCATTTTAATAATGGTTAAAAGTACCTGTAAACTGACCATATTCAGACAGAGCCCCTATTTGACTATTTCACTTAATTCTACGTCTTGGGAAAACCCACACGTCTGAAAGTTCACTAATCACTAGTAGTACACTTGGTGTCTTGTGATGAAACTGGTGACTGAATCCCCGCCAGTCATCCTTCATCGAGCATGATATTGTAAAACAAATAGTTTTAGACAAGAAGGATTGAATCTGGGTCTGGGTCACTTATATTACAAGCCAATGCCTTAACCACTATAACCACGTTGGCACAAATTTTGGATTCTATCCAAAGATTTGATCGTGTTTATCTTTGTACAATTATCTCATTAATTAAAGTATGAGTAACGACCTCATAAGTTAATTTATATGTATCTACATCTACATCTACATCTACATTATATATATAACAAAGTCCTAAATTCATCTTTAAAGAAACAAGGACCGTTGGATAATTTTCAACTTTGATTTATGACCACTGGATGGTCCTAAATTCATCTTTAAAGAAACAAGGACCGTTGGATAATTTTCAACTTTGATTTATGACCACTGGATCAAAATAATTGTATCATTACCAAATTTATTTTTAAGTAAACACACATTAGTCCTTCTACTTTAATATTAGTCAAAATATAACAACATGTATTAATTAGAATTAGAATATAATAGAGATATATAGATTATAATATATTTATCTTATAAAAAAAGTATGTATATAATTAAAAATTGTGGTTCAAATTATAGATTTCACGATTATAATATATATATATATCTTATAAAGCAAAAGTATGACTAATTAAATAATAGAAATATATTAATTTTAAATTGGCTATACAATGTATCTCACTTACTCAATATTGTATGCATATTACATTAAATTATCTACTAATAAACTAAAACAGGATTGAAATGTTCTTGAAACGACACGTGGCGTAATCCTTGATCGACACGTGTCCTTTTAATTTATTTATTTTATTATTAAATAAGTCCGTTGATGATTTTCAACTTTGATTTATGGTCACTAGATCACATTCTTTAATTTCTTTATTGGTTAACGACAATATTAATCCTCACACTTTAAATGATTAGTCAAAATATATCCCTTTCTAATTAAATATTAATGATGAAAAGTGTAAATTAGTGATTAAAAAAAATGTAAATTAATGTTTCTATAATTATATCCCTTCCAAATTAAATATTAGTGATGGAAAGTTAAATTAATGATGGAAAACAAAAAAGTATAAGTTATTAATGAAAAACAGAAAAATATAAATTAATATTTCTATAATTATTAATAATCAAACTTATTTAATTGTATTTATTTTTTTAAATAACATAATTTAGTCAAAAGTTTAATAAGTTAATTTAAAGAAATTAATAGCTGTTATTGGTCAACTGAAATTAGGCCAGTTTTCTTAAGTGTATACTAAATTTATGTTTGTGTCAAATACACGGGTTGTTTATGACATTTTTAAAGTAAGATAAATTGTTAAATAGATAAAATTTTAAATGCAGAAAATTGATGAGCGTCCATTTTGTGATAAAAACCCCTATCGAAAGGCTTCATTTCAATGTCTAAATGAGTTAATATTCCGGAACTATCGGTACTTAATGGAGTCGTATGTTTACGCAGGTTCACGGAAGATGCGAGAGAGGGTAAATGACATCAAGTGACTCAAGAAGGAAGCCTATGAAGTTACAAGACACAAGGAGGTGATTCAGGAGCCGAACGAAGAAGTACGAACTGCAGCAGGAGCTACCTAACATCCCGAACTTTTATTGAACGTTTGACTAATGCCGTTAAGTCAATTTGGGGTGTCGTTAAGTCTTTACTTAATATTTGAATGTAGTTATGTGTGGTTAACGTAGGTAAAGTAGTTAGGTTTAAAAGCCTAAATTTTAATGACGAATAAAAGTGTGATTAATGTCGCTTAAAGGCTATGTAGTGCTTTTTAATGAAGGACTAATGTTGTATATGGTCAATAATGCAGTTTGTGGCCAAAAAATGAAGGGTTTAGAAGTCCAGGGACTGATTTTGACATAGGTTGAAATCTAAAAACGGGATTAAGGCTTTGATGGGTGTAATTAGGGTTGATTGAGCAGCCATTAGCAAATAATAACTCATACACAAAGTCTCTCTAATCTTTTCTTGATTTCTAAAGCAATTAATCTAGTTTTTGGGTCTAACGATTGGGTATTTTGGTGTTGGAATCGATCAGCCATCTAGCAAGCAGGTAATCATTGAATCGTTGGTTGTATTTTCAGGTTTAGGGGTTGGTTAATTATGAAATAGATCTGATTAAAATTGGATTATACACGTAATTAGGGCTTAGATGGTGTTTGGTCAATTAACGTGCAAAACGATGTTAAACGAGTCTATAATCGATCTTGATGATCAAAAGATGTTAAATTGTGTCGAAAACATGTTTTGGGTGAAGCCAAAGTTGATTGATTTCTGGAAAAATGAAGAACGAAGTCGTTTTATGAATTCTGGTCGAAAATAAGG